>JANAVB010036017.1:5167860-5326154 GCA_029216955.1 Iris pallida | reverse complement strand
TTAATAGTAATTAACGTAAGGACACAACTCCCAGAACGATAAACAATAGGGGCATATCGAGACCGATCCCTGTAAGTTTTCTAAACAAACGGTGTATGGGTTTGAATACCAATATTGTACACAAGTACAGTACTATCTGGGCCTATGTGGCATGTCTAGAACGATTGTACTACCCCCTGTACTTTGAAATTTGCTGATAAGAAGGGCACATCTCCCAAGTTTTTCCTCATGTTTTTATGGTTCTTGATGATGAAAAGACATTCACTTTCCACTTATGATTAGGAATGCATGGTTTCTAAGAAATATTTGGAGATCATTTTCGAGATCTTCATCAATAGTACGCTTATTGAGATGTTATACTTATATCTCCCAGTATACCACATTATACATTGATACCATATCCAAAAAAAAAAAAAATTCAGAACATTAAAAATATTGCTTATGCATTCAATACAATGTATAAGACAACAACCCCCAAAAACTATGGCGCCAAAATACCATGCCTCCTGTCGTTAACTATTAGTTTCCCTAAAAACAATAAATTGGGCATTAAATAGAGGAATGCTCTCCCTACCAAACAATAGTTTAAGTTTAAGGACATTACATTGGGGTTATCGTGAAATTTAGGAGCAGATCTGCTGTCCCATTTAATCATGTCCATTCTGTCCATCTCCCTATTACATGTCGGCCATGGGAGTAGATATATAGATGATGGCCCACTGTAATAGGAAGGGGGGACAGAATTGGACAGAATTAAATGGGATAGCAGATCTGCTCCTATCAAATCTGTGATTTAGAATTTAATTTATCCTTTTAAGCATTTATTTCACTTATCCTTATTGATTTGTTAACTTATTTTCTTCATGGTTATTTCTGTAAAAACAGATGTCAAGTGTGATTTGTGGAATGTGGAATGATTGAAGACCATGATAAAAATGTCAATTTAATAGGACCGTATAAAGCGGAAGTCGAAGTCACACACATTGAAATTGTTAACGATGTTGCTCCCAAATTCAACATATCTTCGCATTGGATCCGTGTCTACTATGTTGTTCCAGCAAAAAAGTAGACGCACAACGCATCAAAAAGTAGAATATATTGGCGGATTAAAACTGAAACAGACGCACAACGCATCAGAATTTTGCACATGAAACATCGTCACCATGTATCATTTGCATGTGAAAATATTATCATGTTTTATGTCCGCGTCAGTTTTAATCAACCATATATTCCAGTTTTCCACTTTCAGGACCAGCGTACTGGAGGCGGATATTTATTTACGGCCCTTTTAAATTTGCATTTTCACCATGGTCACCACCCATTTCATGGAAAACAATTGATTCAATCTCTATTTTTACAAAAAATAACCATAAACCTAATGAATAAAATATTAACATATCAACAACGATCAACAAATTAGGTGCTTAAAGGACAAATTAAATTTTAAAATCACATATTTAATATTAATCTAAATTTCACAAAATAACTCAATTTAATGTAATTTAACTATTGTTTGATACATAGAACATTTCTCTATTTAATATCCTAATTGGGAGAAACTGGTAGTTTACGGCGGGACGTATGGTATTTTGGTGTCATAACTTATGGTCGTTGTTGCCTTCACATGAGCAAGATCTTACAATTAACAAAAAAAAACTGTTTCTAACGTAGTATCAAACTTTCTAATGTGGTATTAAACGGTGTAATGTGCAAGGTTCACAGTATCGGTATCAGAATCGGTATCGGACTATTCCTATGAGTATTGGTATCAGCGATATCGATAGTATCAGCGGTTTCGGATCGGAGTATCGGATTTTTTCGTATCGGAAAACAAATAATTATTAATAATTTATTTAATTTAAAAACATATATTTTCTACATTTAGGCATAATTTTAAGTATTTTCAGTGTTATTTCTTAGTAGTTTTGAAATTAAATGAAATAGTAGTCAATCTTACCGATTGGTTTACATACAATATGTTGATTTTCTTCTTTTACATGCTTTTACAACCTTATTATGCTTTAAAACCTTGTTGATTTGTCTTTGTCGTTTAATTTTCTTTGCCGAATTGACCGGAAAAGACTCCCAATATCGGTATCGGTCAGTATCGGGTATCGGTCGGTATCAGATCGGGACATGCCAAACCGTATGGGTATCGGCCGTATCGGTAGCGGTCGATACTTTAAACCATGGTAATGTGGTGTACTGGAATGAAGCTATAAGGACCATATCTCAATAGCACTGTTAGTGATTTTATTTTCAATTTTTTTTAGAAACCGTACATTTCTAATCATCACGGGAAAGGAATGACATTTTGTTCCTAAAAATTTCGTTGAGAACCATAAACCATGGAGATTAATCATTCCAGAGAGGCAACATAGACCCAGGAAGTATTTGCACTCGTATACAGTATTGGTATTCAAACCCGTATATGGTTTGGAGACTATAGGAGAGTAAGAGTTGAAAATTATCTGGAGACCGCTTCCCGTTTAAAAAATTTAGATGGGACCAAACTCAAATTTTCAACAAAAAAGACATGATATAACGCTACAAAAATGGGAACAATCTGCCTGCTAGTTGTAGCTAAAATCCATGTTTTTGTTCTTTTGTTTAGGGGTGCGCGTTCGGTTTTTTCGGTTTCAACCGAATCGAACTAGTCAAAACCGAATAAACCGAAATTCTAAAAAACTGAAACCGAACCAAACCGAATAAGCAATTCGGTTTATTTGGTTTGTTCGGTTAAATATTTATATTGTCTAATAGGACAGGTCCAAAGTTGGGATCGTGGTAATTTTTATATACACATTTGTTGTATTTCAAAGTTGCACACAAAGTTAAATTATCAATGTTGAGCTTCAAACATATACATAGAATTGTTATTTTCAAACTATACAAACTTTTAATCACAAAATATGCATAAAATTTAGAGTATTTACATAATTGTATAATTCTTATTCGGTTTTCGATTTTGGACCGAAACCGAATCCCAAAACCGAAACCGAATAAGAAAATTATGTATTTTTAAAACCGAAAACGAACCGAATTTTTTTTAAAATCTAACCGAATCTCTTATTCGGTTCGGTTAGGTTCGGTTTTCGGTCTAAAAACGAACAATGCTCACCCCTACTTTTGTTAATAAGAGAGATGTACTTTTATGTTTGGCCCAACAATCTAGTTCCGGAAAAACCAAATAAAAGATTGGTATATAAACAAGTTTCCCTCGAAATTACCATCTCAATTCTATATAGGTACTAGTCCCCTCACATGTAACTGACTACCCTAAGCGACTGGATCCCTTGTTTAATGGATACTTGGGTCCCCATTAATCACCCCCTAACCTTGCATATAAGCTAGGCCTGCCATTGATAACCGATAACTAGTTAACTGAATCAAGTTTTTTAATTGGGTTCAGATGTAGAAAAGAAAAACATAGGTCAATTTCAGGTCGGGTTTGGGTAGGACAAATTAAACCCGAAATGTTTCCGGGTCGCGTTTGGGTTTAATAAAATCCAAAAAGTCCCCTTTATATATAACATGTTAGTCCAACCCGATATATTTTGTTCGGATGTTCAAAACAGTACCCAAATGAATTTTGTATCGGGTGTGAAATTTGAGAACGAAATATTTCCAGGTCAGGTTCAGGTTTTACATGAACCCATAGTTTTAAAAGGCGAAAGGCGCACCAAGGCGCAAAGGTTCCTGGAGCCTGAGGCGCTAGGCGCAAGGCTCAAGGCGCGCCTTTTGAAAGCTAGGCACACTTTTTTCTTTATATGTAAAAATATCTACATTTAAAAACTTAGCTACATAGAAGTCCAAATTCCTTGAAAATATCACTAATTATATGCACAAAATTATTCTTTATATATATATATATATATATATATATATATATATATATATAACAATCTAAAAGCCCATTAGATATAAATAACCCAAACTATATACATATAATACACAAACCACATATATATAAGCCTTTAAATATAGAAGTACATTCTAATTTAGAAAACAATCTAAAACCCACAATAATATTAATGACAATAATTTCTATACTTTCCAATAAAGTCCATAAACTATATAACATGTATATAGAAGGTTGGAATATATATATATAACTTTACGCCTAGGCGCGTCTTGTTGAGCGCCTGGAGCCTGCACCTTTCTACACTAGGTGCGCGCTTTTTTAAGGTGGTGCGCCTGGCTTGTTCCTAGGCGTTGTTCCTGCGTATCGCTGCGCTTTGCGCCTAGGCGCGCTTTTTAATTCAATGCATGAACCCAACACAAACGTGACCGTTGACGACCCTAGTACAAGCACTTGGGTTGCCATAAAGAAAGGAAATCAATTACTTGACATTTCCTTTCCTTTGGGAAATTACAATTCCCATTTATTTTTCTTTCCAATGTTTGGAAATGTCAATGAATTTGAAAAAGAAAATGAATACTTCAATGTGGGAAAGTGATTCTTTGCTTAGATGAAATCACTTTTCCTCCTAATTTGTCTTCCATTGGAAATCACATTTCTTTCCTCCTCAATTACTTTGGCACCCAAACATAGGAAAGTAAGCACTTTCCTTTTCCAACCCGATGATTCCGCGATCCAATAATGTCTCTTGTCCAGAGGAGGTAGGGAGACTGCTTTCAAAAGCTACTTTATGAAAAGCAACCGCAACACTAAACTAAGAGCTATGAAGCTAAGAGATAAAATCGGAACTTGAGTTGAAGACAATCAACGCAACCAGGGGTGGTCCTGGCCCATGACATGTTGGGCGACGACCCAGGACAAAGACTAAAGAGGCACCAACACGGATGTATCTAGAATAGAACCAAGATATACTATGTGGCACCCTTGCATAAAAAAAGTTGTGGTGTAGTGGTTATCGTATTAGACATATACACTAAAGTTCCTTGGTTCTAATATGGGTGGTAACAATTTTTCTTTTATTTTAGTTACTTATTCACATTATGTGAGGGCCCATTTCGGGAGTTCGCCTCGGACACCACGAGCTCATGGCCGGCCCTGGACGCAAGTGTGGGAGCAAGTAGCATGCTAAGGGATTCACTAAACCCAACCTCCATAAATATGATCAGTTTTGCCAAATTTAAGAAAACTTCTATACATCTCCCCTACACACACAACCAGGAGGAGTTGGAAAGAGCCCCAAGAAATAGCGCAGTCAGCGGCGGGCGGTGGTGCTGGTGAAACATGTACGTATAAATCCGAGGTAATTTAAAAACATGAGTTGCTTCGACTCCAGGGAGTAATGGAGAAATATGCGCATATGTTTCTGGGAAGCACAGAGACTCCAGAAAAGAAAAGAAAAGAAAAAAAAATTCAGTGTCCTGTCGCGTCATATCCGACGCGCGCCGGACTCGACACACGCACCAAGACACACTAGTTCGTGCAAAGATCAATAGCCGTGTCCGTGTCACTGCGCCCTCGACGTGTCGTGACGTATTTTTGTCCTTGCAACATAATTATGTCTCGAATCCAAAGCACCATAGCTACGATCAATAATCAACATCCCAAAATAAGATTATTTAACTAGAAGGTAGAAATTAGATCACAGCTTCGCAGAATAGCACGAATCCATCAATTAATTGAGGTTAAAATTTCCAATATCAGCTTCGCTATGCCAAAATTAGTAGAGAAAAGGATCCCTTTCTTGGAAATTATTAGGGTTACAAGTATATCTGGAAAGTTAGGGTTAGGGTTTGGAAAAGAGGAAGAGGACTTTACTTGATAAGCTGTCGTGGCGATGAGAGCGACGACGTCGACGAAGGCATGTAACCAAAGAACGAGCTCCCACGCGCCGCGCCGAGGCGGAGAAGAAGTGAAGTCAACAGAAGAGTCCATTTTTGTTCACTTAAACTAGTGGAAATGTTTTTTTTTTTTTGAAATTCCACGCACAGACACAATTGGGGGACTCGAACCTTGCCGGTCCCTCCGGATGTCCGCTCTAATACCACTAGACTAGAGAGCTCGGACAACTAGTGGAAATGTTAACATCTTCAAAAGAAGAGGAAACTATTAAATAAAAAGGAAAGAAGAGGGGAAATATTTTGCATTATGATTTTCAAAAGTCTCGTTGAGGTTGAAATTTTAGAGCATCTTTAGTAGATGGTGCCAAAAAATTTATCTTTGGGGTCCAAAATTTTAAAATAAAGATAAATATAGAATGTGTTGAATTTCTATGAGAATAGTAGAAGGTGGATATTGCTTCACTCTACTTCACAAATGATGCGATGTTGTTGTGGCGTCGACGGTGCATGGAGGTCGAGAATAATTTGTGCTCGATAGAGACTTGGAAGGATCTCAAGAAGGAGATCAAATCTTAGTTCTATTCGGAGAATGTGGAGTTTGCAGCGAGGTGGAGCTTGCGGCAACTCAAGCATATCGGGACGATCAAGGAGTACATTGCAGAGTTCACACGATTGATGCTCGCGATATCTAGCATGGACGAGGAGGATCGTTTGTTCTTCTACCTCGATGGACTCAAACCGTGGGCGGCTCAAGAATTGGGCGACAAAGGGTGCAAGACTTGAACACCGCCGTGGCAGTAGCCGAGCGGCTCGTGGAGTACATGTGAGACGACAACGATGCCGAGGCTAAGCCAAAGTCCACCAAAGTGAATGGTGGGAGAGAGTAGGAGAGCTCTTCTAAGGAAGGTCTTACGAGCGGAATAAGAACGAGAAGGCCCAACCCGAGCGAGTTGTTTCGTGCTTCATATGCGGAGAGAAGCACTTTGCTCGAAATTGTCCGATGGGTAGCATGCGTGTGAATGTCGTCCGAAGCGAGAAGGTGGAGGACGAAGAGTACCAAGTGGGAGCGCACATGGGAGCGTTGCGCTTACTCAACGACGTGAAGACCAAGTCTGCTGTGTCGAGGACTCCGAGCAGGGAGCTCATGTACGTTGACGTGATGTGTCACCCCCAGTTTTCAAAAACAGGGGTATTTTTGTCATTTTATATTTTTGAATATTTTTAAATTTTATTTTATTATTTATGATATTATTTGGGGTTGAAATTTATTTTATTATTTATGATATTATTTTGGGGTTATTTGAGTCGGGTTCGAATTTTAACTCAATTCGACTTGAAACGGGGATCCGGGGGGTAGTTTGACTCTAGTGGGGCCCACACACTAGTTAGACATGGCCCACATGATATTAATTTTAGTCCATATGATATTAATTTTAGTTAGTAGTTAGACTAATTATTTTGGTTAGCATTAATTGAGATTAGTGATTTTGGAATGACCAAACTACCCCCGACTTAAACCCCTACCAATATATTAGCTAATAGATTAGTGCAAGGGGCTTTTAGGCATTTCCTAATATGACAAAAACTATTTTAATGGCTGGCCACTTGGAGGGGGGATAAGGGGTGAGTCATCATCTCTTCCATTTCATTTTATCCATCCATTTTCTCTCTCATGTTCTTCCCCAAATTTCTAGAGAACAACTACATTGATTTCATCTCCAAATCCACCATTTCTTCCACCAAATCTTCTTCTCTTCTCCTCTACTTCATAGTTAGAGGGTGCTAGCCAAGTTTGGGAGGAATCGGAGCTCGTTCGTGTCCTTTTGGAATCTCTACGTGTCGGTGTCGTGTCGGAAGGCATTTTCCTTTGAAACTCTCTTCCGGAAGGTATAATCTCTCCTCTAATCCACCCCAACATGCATATAGGATTATTTTGGACCCATAGGAATGACCCCCATGGTTGTATCTCCATTTGTGTCCATTTTGTGTCCATTTGGAGGTCATAGGAGTGTCCTTGTGTTGTGGATGTGTTCATGTTACATATATAGATTTATATATATATATTGTAATGAGAGTGTATCTATATTTATATACGTAATAAATGGTTCATGATGATTATATAATCAAGTTTGTGAGTGTGGTTCCTCATATTATTATTGTTGTGGATAATTAGGATATATATTGTGTATTCTTTTGGCTCAAACTATTTAAATCCGTCATGATTTTTATCCACGTTTTTAATTTCAGCCCTAACTTATAAATGCCATAACTTCTAGCTCAAAGCTCGGTTTAATCTCCCGTTTTTTTTAAAAGAAGCGTATTGAAGTTAGCTTTCCAAAAACATATATTAATAGGCCTAATTCTTTCTGTAAATTTCTGGAGAATTATTTGAGTGTCAGCTGTACGAAAGACAAACGCGTTCTCGGTGTTTTCGCGATTCCCGGAGTTTCCGGAAACGAAAACGCGATCCGTTTGAAGTTTCAGAAAGCTAACACATAGATCTATAACATACTTTAATCCTAGATTTCAATAATGCTGAGTTGGTACAGTATTGATTATTAGTAGGAGTTACTATTCGGCATATGTATTTTGTGCACCCTTGTGTGTAATATAATGTTCTATTTGATTTTAACCCATGTTAATGTATATACATTATGTAACTAAATAGAGAATGCAAGCATGAGTAAATGGTTAAATAAATGATGTATGAGGTATAAGTATCATATCTAATGTAAGTATGTATAAGTATGGCTTGTAATGAATATGTAGGTTCCATAGTATGTAATGTATGGTGCATATAGTAGTGCAAGAGAATAAATGAATGATGAATGAATGCAAGCATGAATGTAATGTAATAATAGATGTAATGTATACAATATACAAGTTAATGAGATGTAATATTCTATGTTAACACAAATCCTATATTACCTCATGTACCCCTTACACTATGTTGACACTATCACACTTGACACTTTGTTCACTTACACTTTGACACTCTTTGATATGTATACACTATGTATGCCCATTTAACCCTCACTTGTCCCTTTGCCATGTTCACATACACACACATAGCCTCTTAAATAAGTATTTATGAATATAGTTAACTTAGCTATGTATGTATATTATATATATGGTAGCATATTGTATTGTAATATATAAGTTTATATAGCCATTGAAATGCCATGATTATAGAACTAATGTTGAATACCAATATATGCATGTGTATATATATGTAGACATGTATAGCTTAAAGTAATAGATTACCTAGTGTATATCTAATATGAATTCTTGCCTATTTGAGTATTGAATAATTGCATGCTATATAGAGTTGGGTGTATGTTGGCTTGTATAGCCTTGTATTGATGTGTGCTTGCTAGGATAGTCTTGGTTAGGCCTAGTAAGACTTGTTGGGTTAGGACATGACCTAGTTTGACCTAGTTTGACTAGTACAGTTGACCAGAGTTGACCAAGGGTTGACTTTGGCTTAGTTGACCTAGATTCATGTAGAATGCATTATAGTGCTTTATATTACCCTTCTGGATATGTTGTGACTTGTGTTGTTCTAATTAGGAGCCAGACACCTCTCCTCGGACAGTATCTTATTTTAGGTCTGTGATCACTCTGAGCATCTGTTCACCTATCAGCTCAGGACCACAGGCGAGTACATTCACTGATAGTTTTCATTGTCTTGATATCTACTATATCCGATTCAGTCGTAGTGTTATACTTGATTCCTGACACGACGGTTCACGGACTAGTATACGTCGGATCCTGTCATGAGATGTTATTCCTGGACTTTCTTGGTATATGGGTATGAGATATTTCTGTATTCCTGTACTTGTATAGACATTAATTTGGGAGTGGGCTGGCCCCCTGCTCTCGAACCTTGTGTCATGACGTGCCATGTCCGGATCCGTGATACTACTCGGGGATGGGAGAATTATTAGGGGTTATGTGATCAAAGCCATCCTGTAACTATATTTTGCTAGCGCCACCCTCACCTCACGTAGGGTGTAGCAGATACCCCCTTGCCAGTTATCCAGGTTGGACGGCATGTCTCTCCGTTGAGGTCACCGCGGATTGTCGGGCCAAGTGGATAACCTTCTCTTGCTTCCCTAGCCGATCACATATCGCCCTAATAGTTCAAATCACTTTTTTTATATTTATTGTCATATCTTATATTTCCAGTTCACCTTTTATACTGTACCATGATTACGAGACTAAGTTCTGTTTGAAAGAAGGGTTACAACCCCGGTCCTTGTTTGGTTTAAGGGTTGTAACTCGGCTTTCAAATGGTTCCCAAGTCGTCGATATCTTTGTCTTGTATTTGATTCATTTCTTCTATGCTCTACCTGCCTTTTATACTGTACCATGATTATGGGACTAGGTTCTGTTCGAAAGAAGGGTTACAACCCCGGTCCTTGTTTGGTTTAAGGGTTGTAACCCGGCTTTCAAATGGTTCCCAAGTCGCCTATATTCTTTGTCTTGTATCTCATTATTACTGTCTCTTATAGTATTTCTCAATTCATATGGAACTGCTGTTGGTGTTTGTACTTGCTCATTTTCCTGACAGGATACGTTGACAAATTTTACAGATAGCTTGGGATTGCCTGCTAGCCTAGAGGAGACCATTAGAGGTTGTTTAGTTAGCTATTTTCAGTTATCTGGAGTTGTATTTATTTTATGGATTACTGTATTTGGGTTTTAAGATGTATTTCTGGGTTTTTGTATCTTAGACACTTAGACTTCTATCTCCTGTATCTTTTTGGATTTTATGTTTCATCTATCCTCATATGCTCTACCTTAGATGTGATTGAGACTGTATCTGCTATGTCACCCCCATTCGGGGAGTATAAACTGTTTAGTCTTATACTGTTATATGCATTGAGACCTAGGACAGCGTTCTACCGTCGACACTGCGTCGTAGGCTGGGCGTTGTTACGTTCTCGTGCCCTAACCCTAGGGTGCGGGTCGTGACATGATGATCAATGGCATGACCACATGGACGTTGGTTGATACAGGCGTCATTCATAACTTCATCACGGACGCGGAGGCCCGTCGCTTGGGTCTAGCCTTGGAGGAAGATTCGGGCATGATGAAGGCGGTCAATGCGGAGGCGCGCCCCTTGCAGGGGGTAGCCAAGGGAGTCCGCATAGCTGTGAAAAATTGGTCGGGTGTTGCTAATTTCACCGTTGCGTCGCTGGATGACTTCAAGATGATACTGGGCATGAATTTCCTTATCGCGGGTAAAGCGATTCTGATGCCGCATTTGGGAGTTGTCGGCTTCTTGGAGGAAGTCTCATCGTGCATGGTAAAAACTGCACGAGGCAAGCCTTCGAAGGGAAAAGCTATCTCGGCTACTCAGCTCAAGAAGGATGGCAAAAGGGAGACGGCATACCTAGTGGTGCTCAAAAAGAAGGAAAACTTCGAGGAGGAAGGCCTTTCGTACGAGACCAATGGTGTTGCAAAGGGGCATCCCAAAGAGCCACTTCTGCGGAGGGAGGTGGACCGTGCTACCGGGTTGGGCACGAGTACAGAGAAGCGTGCCACAAGCTGTGGGGAGGCAGAAACGACGAGGCAGAGTAACTCATGCAAGGAGTTGCTCAAAGTTCGTAGGGGACATGTGAAACCCGAATTTTGGAATTTATTAATTATTGGATTTGTAACGTAATCTTAGCCTTAGTATTAGTATTATTATTATTATTATTATTATTATTATTATTATTATTATTATTATTATCATATATATACTATTATTATTATTATTATTATTTATTAGTTGAAATTAGAAAAATATTATTTTTAAAATTATCATTGGATTTTTTATTGTGGCCCTGCCCCGATCCCGTGTCCGGGGTCCGACCCGAGTTCGGACACCAGACCCTGTCTTCCGAACCCATCCTTAGATTTTTCTATTTAAAACCTGATTTTTAAAACTATTTATATGGGTTGACTAGTTATTAAAAAAAAAAAAGTCTCCCGATCTGGCCTGGTCTCCCCCACGACCAGGCCACCCCCATTTTCTCCTCAGCCATTTTCCCCCTCCTCTACACATTTGTTCCCCCCTCCTGCAAACACTCCACCACACTACTCCCACTCTTTCCCTTAAATAAACATCAGCACCCACCCCCTCCATTGCACTCTCATTCCATCTCACTTTTTCTTTCCCACTCTCTCACTTAATTCCCTTCTTCCCCAAAGCTCCCACCCGACGTGCCCTAGCTCCGACCAACTCCTCCGGCCAATCCGCGCCTCGGCGCCACCTTCCGGCCTCCCGTGCCGACCAGAACCCGGCGCCGCTCGCCCCCGGCCAACTCCAGTCGGCGCCCAGCTCCGCCTAAGCCCGACGCCGCCGTCCCCCGGCCATCTCCAGCGCCCGACGGCCGCCTTTCGCGTCGGCCAGAGCCCCGCGCGTCGCCTTTCCCGCCGGCGACCCGGCCGCCCGATCCCCTCCGTGGCCCCGCAGCCCCCGGCCAGGCCCCTCTCGACCGACCGGACGGTTTTCCGTCGCCGACCCCAATCCCGCGGCCGCCCCGAGTCTCGTCGGCCGCCCCTGTGCGAGCCCATGCGTCGCTCGCCTCCCCGAGCGACCCCGATCTGCTGTCCAGCACCTCTGTGTGCGACTCTAGCGCTGTTCGGACTCGATCCGCTGCTATTCGCGTTCCGTTCCCACTGTTCGCGGATAATTTTCCTTCTTTATTCATCTGAGAGCTCTAACCGAGCACCCCAGGTATCTTCAGTGTTCTTGTGTCCCCCCATTTAGTGTCGATGATGACATGGTCCCCGATTCCGCTATGGTAATCGGATCGGTTCGCAGATTCGGATTTTCCGAACTCCCTTTTCGGATTGTTTCTGTAGATTTGTTATTGTGTGGTTTTGTGGTTCTGTGGTTTCGAGAGAAGTTCGGATTTTTTCCGTGAATGGTTCTGTAGTTTTTGGTTTTCGAATTTTATTTCGGATCCTTCGAATTTTTCGGAAAGGGTTCCGTGATTATTAATTTTTAGAAATAAAAATCTACATTGGGCTGGAAATTGGAAACTTCGATGTGGGATTATTTTGTGGTTTGTTATTCCTGGTTTGCAATATTTTTGGCATTTTTCCAGGATTGGTTTATCCCGATTACAAAGGAGGTGCAGCCCAAATTTTCGGAAATATATTTTAAAATTTTGAATAAAATTATTTTCAAATCCCGGCCTTTGCAAAACAAACTACATTTTGGAGTATTGGTTTTAAAATAGATTTTGTATCTTTTCGGACGACGACCATATTGGTCCATGGGCCCTAACTAAATGCAAACGAAACCGGCCAACCCGGACGTTGAGGCATTAGTTAAAACATGAGTTTGAATGACCAAGTCTGAGACACATTTTTATAATTATCTTTTATTGATTATTATTTTTAGAATGGATTACTGCTGTTAGTAATTTTGGTGCAGGGCTTCGGCCTACTGTTGGACCGTTCGCGGCATTCAGAGCTCACCTTTAAATTAAATTAATTTATGTAAAAATTGTAAGGACATAAGTCCAAATTTTCTTTTCTATTTTTTTGTGGACCTGTAATAAGTAGTTTAGTTTTTCCTTTTCTTTTCTGGATTGTTGTTTTATAGGTAAACGCGTTAATAATAAAGTGAGTATTTATTTTAATATAGAAAATTAATAAGAGTTTTCTCACATTAAATAAAATAAGATTTTGAGTTTGTAACTTAGACATTCACATGTTTTCTCATTTAAAAGAAAAAGCCTAGTTATATATATATATATATATATATATATATATATATATATATATATATATATATATATATATATATATATATATATATATATATTTAAAATACAATGTTTTGCCAAATTAACCGGTAATTGCCATTTTTCCCAATTAATCAGTAACCGATTTATTTAATTAAAATGATAACGAACGTAGATTGCGACGCTAGATTTCCGGTAGATTAATTAATAACTTAAAACCTGACTAGGGTCTACTTCTAGAGATTGTAACTAGCACACCTAGAATGGTTTCATTATGGTTCTAAGTCAAGTTCTCAACTGTAGGATCTCGGAGACGAACTTGACATCCTCCTCGGTACTGACTTTTCCGATCCAGTCAATTAACAGAGGCAAGTTACGGTTATGTTTTATTGTATTTTATTTAGTAATTGTCTAGCTGCATGTTTAAACCACATTGCTACACGGAACCCTCTTCTAGGGTTCAGATATTGATTGTGGGGATTGGGGGAATAGTGTAACGTTTATGGCCAATACCTCTCATATTGCATATTGTGCGAGCTTACCCCTCTTACACACGGGGATAAGCCGTATCGCGTCGCTAGGACGCTATTGTATAACCCAAGCCGGTCATAGACGATTACACATTCAAATCACATTATTTTTAATTGTTAAATTGCTGAAAAATATTATTTCAACTGTTTAACCTGCACTTTTCTATTATTACTTGAAATATGAGATACATATTCGTACTTGCTCCCTCCTGACTGGAGACCACATTTTTAGGTGACATTGAGGATGCTGAGCTATTGTACATTAGCTACTATGACCCAGTTTTATACCCTGTGGTGTTGCCGGAGTCCCCCTTGGAGGACGCAGGACCTGAGGCCGACGATCCGACCGCTTAGCTAGTCGTTTCCAGTTTTTCTACTTATATTGTTTTGGAGTTTTGTAGATTTTTGAATTTAGCACTTTATTTCAGTTCTTTCATTTCCAGTTGTACTTTCCAATTATTGAATAAAAGTTTTAAAGTTTCCTTATATTCGAGTTGTGACAAAATATAGATGTTGTTGTGAATACCTGCATACAGAACAGCTTACTGCCGCCGTCTCACAACGGTGCAGGCTGGGCATGATCCGGTTCGACCCAATAATTTGGGATCGAGTCGTGACATATTTTTAGTGGTGGCCCATGCAGGTCCAAAACAACAACTTAGGAAAACATACCTAGAAACAATTAGACCACTAGAACATTGATTTGTCACAACATAGGTCCGAATTATATATATATAAATATTTTTGTTTGATTATAGACTGGTAGGGTACCTTGCTTATGTATTGCATCCTAAACCTTCCAGAGTATGGCCAAAGGAAAGACCACCCGTTTCGGCCCTGCTGAAGATGAGGTGTCATCTACCAATCACACCCCACCTCCTCAAGCACGCCGGGACCCTCCTCCCTTGCAGCTGACTGACCGTCCCCATGTTGCACCAGCACCCCGTCCCGTTTACGCTACTACAGTGCAAACGGTAGAACCTGCACTTCCCCGAACTGAGTCGCAGTCCCCTGCGGTAGTGCCCGCACCACTTGCCCCACCAGTACCGGTGGACCCTACCGAGCTCGTAGGCCTGCTACGAGGAGTACTGGAGGCCCATAGACCCAAGCTGAAGCCCATCATGAAGAGACTGCAGCCCAAGCTGAAGCCCATCGCGAGCAGACCGCGATCATGAGAGAAGGCATGGAGAATGCCCACAACGCAGCTATGGCTGCCCTCGAGAGAGGAGGAACAGCTCAATCGGATCTAAGGCCTGCTAAGGTAAACATAAATCTAAGGATTAATTTATGTATTATTAAGGCCATTCAACTTGATAAGAGACATTATTTTGTGAAGGTCGGCACTATCGAGAACTTTAAGAAGCAGGACCCTCGACCCTTCAAGGGAACCGAGGGAATCATCTATGCCGACAAATGGCTCGACAGCATGGAGCGCCTCCTCAGCGTTGCTCGACTACCTGACGACCTCCATGTCGAAGCAGTAGGACTCCAGCTGCGAGATGTAGCAAGAACCTGGTATCGGAATGAACCCCGACTCCAGGACAAGCAGCTTGATTGGGACACCTTCAAGAAGTTGTTCCGCAGGAAGTTCTTTCCAACATCAAAGTTGCGGGAGATGGAAAGACAGTTCCAGGACCTGAAGCAAGGGAACATGACGGTTGAAGAGTATGCGGCAGAGTTCAGCCGACTTAGCCGCTTTGCCAAGAACTTGGTTGCTGACCCCAAGGATCGTGCTGAGAGATTTAGGTATGGACTAAAGGAAGAAATTTGCACCCCTGTGATCGTAGGCGGCGCCAAGACATACGAGAAGATTCTGATACGAGCTCAGGATGTGGAAAAGAGCCAGCCTTCTCGTTCAAAAAGGGAGTATCCAGGAACTAGCAACTTCCAGGGTAGCCAGATGAGGCCCAACAACAACAACAACAGGCCTTCGCACCACCAGCAGCAGCACCATCAGGCAAGGACCAGTGACAGAACGCCTCAGAAGCAGATCCCTGTCTGCGACTACTGCAAGAGGCCAGGACATTAGGCGAACATCTGCAGGAAGAAACTTGGATACTGCCTAGTTTGTGGGTCTGCCCCCCACCAAGTGAGGGACTGCCCCACAGCATTAAACCGACCGGAGCAACTCAGCAAAGAGCTCCTCTACCCACTCAGCAATAACGGTTCGGACAACATCAGCAGAAGACCGGGCGAGCTTTTTCCCTAGCAGCAGACGAGCAAAAACCAGAGCAGGAACCCACCGCTGATGTCATCACAGGTTCCATTTATGTGTTTTCACATCCTGCTCTAGCATTATTTGATTCGGGTGCATCACACAGTTTCATATCATCAATGTTCATTTCTGCACACCACCTAGATACGGGACTTAGCCAGATGATAAGTAGAGTTATGACCGGTGGTGGACCCATACCCATCACCGAGGCTTGTAACTGTCCCATAACTATCTCAGGTCACAAATTCTTAACACCCTTACTTGTGATGCCCTTGCCCAACTATGATGTAGTCCTAGGGATGGACTGGTTAAGTGAGCAGCATGCGTTGATAGATTGTCACAGAGGATGTGTAATCTTCAGTCTACCAGGAGAACCGGAGTTTGAAATCTCTCGAGCTCTGGAGGACATGAAGAGTGTTACCTACTCCTTTATCACCGAAGAACCCGGGCCTCCTCACCCTTTCATAGCAGAATTCATGGACGTCTTTCCAGATAGTCTTCCAGGATTGCCGCCAGATCGAGGTGTGGAATTCACCATCGACCTAGTACCCGGCTCTTCCCCTATTTCTCGAGGATGCTACAGAGTCAACCCCAAGGAGGCAAAGGAGATGAAGGACCAAATCGACAAACTGAAGTCCCAAGGATTTATCAGAGACGGGGCTTCACCCTGGGGAGCACCAGTTCTATTCGTACCCAAGAAGGATGGAACCGTACGGATGTGCATTGATTACCGGGCACTGTTTTCCATAAATAAATTCACTTTATTTATTGTGTTTCTGGGAAAATTACAACTGTAGGAATCCGATCTAGAAGACGATCGCTTTATCCCTTGGACTATGCGAAGAAGAAAAGCTCTCAAAATTTTGACAGTAGATATCAGTGTATCTGTACAATGAATGAGAAAGAGAACTCTATTTATAGAGTCAAAAACAATAACTGTAAAGATAACTGACTTCACAGCCTGTGCCTAGTTAAAAATCACGCAGGATTCAACATACGCAAGGTTGTGAGCAGTTACTGGACGTGGCCTGTAACTGTTGGACACATGGCAATCGTGCATGAGTCGTGTGCAAGTTACAGGACACGCAGACGAGAGATCGGTGGCATGGCTTCCACGTACTCTAATTTGATAAAATCCACGCAGACTTGTTGAAGACGAAATCCACGCGAACTCAGTGTAGAAAGCTTCATAATCCACGCAAACTTGGGGCAGGAAGCTTCAGGATCCACGCAGACTCGAGGCAAAAAGCTTTCAAATCCACGCAGACTTGAGGAAGAAAACTTCAGAATCCACGCAAACTTGAGATGAAGATCTCACAAATACACGCAGACTTGAGATAAGACTGCCAGCTGTCCCGATTCGGCGTGCTTCGACTGACACAAAATCTCTGGCAGTGATTGCTTTGTCAGTCGTATTAAATGACAAAAAACTCTTTTGGTACGCCAATTTGACAAAGGCTGAGTCTTACTGAAAAAGATTTCGAAAATCACGCAATAGGCGGCTGTGATCTCTCGAGTTCTGTGCATACGTGGCGTATGAAGAGACATTCTTCGACTGTCGTGCTGTCAGTCATGATGACGTTCTGACAAATGATGAGCTGTCCCAGAGTGACTTTGAAGAAATAGTCTGGAAGAACCTAGCGTGATTTTTGAACCTTGTCCAGATCAAATCAGCGTGACTTTCAGACTTTGTTCTGATCAACTCAGCGTGACTATCATTTTTGAGGCCTACAAAACCCCCTTCAAAGTTTTCGAAAATTGAAAAAGACTTCAAAATTTTCGAAATATTTTGAAAATATAGATGTTAAAATGAATTTAGTCACGCTGAGATGACTTGAAATTTTTCGGAAGTCGAAAAGACTTCGAAGTTCTTTGAAAACATTCAAATGAACTTATTAAATGTCATAATGACTCTTTGTTCTCCAAGACTGATTGCATCCAATTTATTGTGGAATATGAACCGCCAGCGAGCTCCATGGTGACCCCACTTTTGGGGATGAAGAGCCGAAGCCCCTTATCTTCGAGCTCAAAGACGACCCCATGCAACTAGCCAAGAATTTCTTGAGCTATTTTGGCCTGGATGGCTCGTCTTCTTCTGATGGGCGTAGCCTCGCAGAGCAGCGTGAAATATTGAAGGCTCTGTTAAACCGCATGGGAGTTAAGAGCGTAGAAGAATTGGGCATAAAGCTCAGCCGCTCTGGAAAATAAAGCGTGACTTTTATGCTTTTGTTTTCTTTTGGGAAATGTTGCACTCTTTTTGTTTTGTCTTTTGTAAGGCCATCAGTGCCTGTCTTGAAAAAGAAAAATGAAGTACAACTTTTGTGTTTGAACAACGTGCATTGATGAAGAATATTAATTAGCACTCTTTGACTGTTTCCAATGTTGCACTGTCTTCCAAAGCACACGTGGCACCCCTTCCATGGTTTTACGAGCGCTATTCACGCGGATCTTTTCCAAGAATAGACTTGTACTTTGTCCTTTAAATAGATAGGTGAGTTTTCACAGATACTCACCTCCCATTCTTTTTCTTCTTCTCTGAGAAATGAAATTTTTGTGAGATTTCATTCTCAAACAGGAAAGCAATGCTTTCTAATGTTCGATTTCTGCGCACTGTATCAAACATGGGTTTGCCAATCCTTAGCACCAAACTTAAAAGTAAGTCCAGTATAGTACGCATACTATTTTGTTGCTGTTGAAGATAGGCTTTTTGTTTCTGATTTGAACAATACACGCTTGATCAGCCAGTGCGTGTCAAATGACATTTCTGCTGATTAATTCTCTTTTTCCTTGCTATTTTCTGCAGAAGCTTGGCTAAAAATTTTCTTCAGAACTGGCATTGGTGATTTGGATGCTGTGGAGAATATCCTGCTGACACCTACATCAGGGAGCTCATACGCTTTTGACGCGTAAATCAGACAACTCAGAACTCTTCGTGGGATAGAAGGGTCTTCCTCAGATGGTAGGAAGAGCATTTATACACGAGAGTTGGATGGTGGAGTCAACTCTACCCCGAGAAATCGGGTAGTAGAGTTCCTTTCAGGGCAGAACTAGGAATTGTATCCCAATATGGAATACATTCCTATCTTCCTTGAGAGGTTACCCTCAATCCACCAATTGTATTGGCAGCACCACGATTTCGGGCTGCCATACTCTGTGGTTCTCCTCTCGTCTGAGAGAGAAGACCAGAGTTTGATTCCTGCTGATCTGGTCGTGACTGGGACCCAGACAGTCAGGAACTGCCACCAACAACGAACCTGACGGAGAAGATCCAAAGAAGAAAATAGATCTCTATTAGGTTATTGTTGTGGTGTAGAATGAAAATCTAAGATTGTAATAGATTTCCATTATGATTTGTAAGAAAGTCTAAGAAAATGTAATAGACTTTTTATGGTGAAATGAGAATGGAAATGATAATTCTTCTATGCTCAATAATTTGTATTTATGGATGAATTGTGGACATGATAGATAATAAAATCTTCTTTTCTGTTCTAGAGTATATGATATTATCAGAGGTATTATGGACGTGATAATATGTAGGAACTCAAAAGAAAAATAGATTGATTTCTATGCAGAGGTCAAAAATGACAATGAGTAAGTAGATTCGGAATTGATTCAGAGGTTATGAAAACATGATAAATAACGAATCCCCACCAAAATAAATTGATAGAAGATTATGAATGGACGAACCGTTAGGAAATAATGAACGAATGAATCGTCGAATGAATGTAATAAATGAACGGACGAACCGTCAAGTATTAATGAACGAGCGAACCGTCGGATGAATGTGACGATTCGTCATTCGAAGAACTTCTGTCTATAAATATAGCAGAAATCTGACAAGAACGAGCACTTCTATTCCTCAACATAAAAATGTCATCTGGAGAAGCATCCAAGAAGACTGAGATTGCCTCAAAGGTTCAGAAGGGCACTGAAAAACGCCTTGCTGATCCAATTCAATCGAAGAAGATGGAAGCTGGTGAAGGTTCGTCTGCACCCAAGCCACCAAGGGATATTCTGGACTTCCTGCTCGAATCAGGAAGGACTGAAGAAGAAGAAGCCATGAGGCTGGCTGCTTGCAAATTCCTCGTGGGCTCTAGCAATGAGGTTCTTGGCTCTTTTGCTGATCGCGTCTTTGAGAAGGACGACAGTGGCCCACGTCCAAATGTAGAGAAGGATGATAGTGATCTTCCTTAATATCATGTACCATCATTCATGATTAAAAATAAAATAAAAATTCTATTTCTAAACATGAACTTGTCTGATGATTACAAGCATTTACATTTATACATAGTACCTTTTTAAGGAATTTGCCATTAATAGGCATCAAAACTTTTCGACCATCCAATTCTGAGAGTTGATAAGCTCCATTTGAGAAAACTCTGCTCACGATATAGGGACCTTCCCACTTTGCGTCAAATTTGCCCTTGCTCATATGAGTCATAGTCATAGGACGTCTGACTGTTAGAACAAGTTCTCCTTTTTGATATGCTCGAACTCTGACTTTCTTATTAAAAGCTCTTGAAATTCTAGCTTGATAGAATTCAATATTCTGTTGAGCAGATAATCGCTTTTTATCCAGAGCTTCTAATTCCTGAAGTCGAAGACGATCATTATTTTCAGTAGTGAGTTCATTAGCGATTGCTATCCTTAAAGAAGGAATTTGAATCTCTAATGGAAGAACAGCTTCGGAACCATACACCAGAGAGAAGGGTGTACATTTAGTAGCGTTACGAACTGTAGTGCGATAAGCCCACAAACATTCACCGAGCTTCTCACTCCAATTACGTTTGTTAGTGGAGACAAACTTCTTTAGGAGTTTGATGATAGTCTTGTTGAAAGCTTCTGCTAATCCATTAGCTGCCGGATTATATGCAGTAGAAGCAACATTATTGATCCGGTGATCGTCACAGAATCGAGTAAATTTCTGGCTGATGAACTGTGGTCCGTTATCATGAATAATGCGTGAGGAACACCAAATCTGTAGATGACGTGGTGTTTAATAAAGCTGATGACATTGGACGTCTTAACTTCAGATAAAGGAATGGCTTCAGCCCATTTGGAGAAGTAATCGGTTATTGCGAGAATAAACCGATGACCTTTGGATGACGACGGATTGATCGGGCCAATAATGTCCATGCCCCAAGCTTCGAAGGGCCATGATGCTGCCGTCGGATGTAGAAATTCTGAGGGTTGATGAATAAAATCCGCATGGATTTGACAAGCTTTACACTTCTTTGCATATTTGATGGCATCAGATACCATAGTGGGCCAATAATAACCCATACGTCGAATACGGTCTTGAAGTTTTGGTCCTGGCTGATGCGCTCCACAGATTCCATCGTGTGCTTCACGAATAATTTGTTGAACCTCGTCACCGGCAACACATCGAAGAAGTAAACCATCATAAGCTCGACGATATAAGGTTTTTGTAGTATGATTGTAATAGAATCTGAGTGATCGTCGTCTGATAGATGCTGTCTCACTAGGATCATCTGGAAGAATATCATATAATACGAAATCTAAGAAAGGAAGTCTCCAATCTTTATCCGTATTCTGATTCTCAGTCGAGTTACTGAGGATGAATTCCATGCTGAAATCAGATGAAGATGGCATCGATTTATGACTGAATCCAAATCCTCTTGTTGTGCTGACGTCATGAGATGTTGATTCTTCAATGTCAACTGGAAGTCCTAGGGTCAGGTTGTTTTCCAGATGAAATAATTCTTGATTATGAACAACAATCATTTGTTGCCGTCTAATCGGGATAGCCAACATTGCCGCAAGATTAGCTAGAGCATCAGCTTCTGTGTTACATGCTCGCCTAACATGTTCAATGAAGAATTCTTCAAACGAAGAAGCCATAGATATAGCTGATCTATGATAAGGAACCAGATCTTGATGGCGAACTTCATAAGTGCCCCTGATCTGATTGACAATGAGCTTAGAGTCTCCATATGCCTCCAAATGTTGAATATTCAGATGTTTTGTGAGTTGAAGACCAATGAGTAAAGCATTGTACTCAGCAACATTGTTTGAACATGGCTGATCAAGAGAATAGGCTCTTTGGATAGCAAGGCCTTCTGGCGATACAAGAACGATTCCAACTCCAGCAACAATATCACCATTAGTACAAATTCTTGAAGCTCCGTCAAAGAATAGGCGCCAAGTAGAATTTTCTTTATCAATTTGATTTGAGTTTAGGACTTCATCTGGGATTTCATCATAAAGTTTTGAATCCTCTGGAATTGAATGAGCAGCCAGAAAATCAGCTAAAGCTTGTCTTTTGACTGATTTCTGAGGGATATAATGCATATCGTACTGAGCAAGTAAGATTCCCCAGTTAGCTAATCGAGAATTCAAAACACTAGGTTTCTTCATCATGATCCGTATAGGATTGATCCTGGAGATGACATGAATAGTCTGGCCAATGATATAATGACGTGTCTTTTGGACAGCGAACATCAAGGCTAGACATTCTTTTTCGACCGGTGAATATCGAGGTTCAGCTCCGGTCATAGTGCGACTGAGATAGTAAATGGCTTGTTCATGGCCATTTTGATTCTTTTGAGCGAGTAATGCACCCAATGTGTCACGCCCCAGAACCAGAATACTGGAGAGCGGGGGCGGACATAGCCAGCTACGTATGATGAAATAGAATCCATCTCACCATACGGTCACGGCTGTCTAGATATGTGAGGGTTTATCTACAAGCCATCAGTCTCATAAGGTCATAAAATAGCCTATTGTCTCAATCTCAACCAACTAGTAATAATCACAAGATGTCAGAGCATCAAATACATAAATATAAGGCGTCCCAAATATTATATATCAGATGATCATGAGGCTAGTCGTTACAAAATATGAGGACTAGCAAGAGTTCAGTCATACATGATCAACCCCCGGGGCTTGTCAATCATGTTACAGCCCGTAGGCAGACAATAAGTAAAAGTTGCAACCGAGCTAACACTTGCTCGTCGGCTAAACGCCTCAAAAGGATAATTTACAATTTTACAGTGGGAGAACAAAAGAAACCCACTCGATGCCCTGGTTACGCCTGGTGACCACCATCGGGCTGGAAAACAGGTAGATCCTTTGCTGCTGCTCCGATATCTGGCCATACAAAACCAGCTGGGTCAGACCCCAGAAAGAGCAAGTGCCACAAAGGAGGCTTCACTTAAGGACTAAAACCAACAAATCATTAGCATTCAACAGGTAGAAAAATAATAAGTAACACAGTTTGGGGTTCGAGCACTACCAATGCACTTGTCCCAATCAGAGAAAATAATTAAGAGAAGCATCACGTTAAATAAAATATAGCTGGACAATATATATGAAAGGAAGACAATGATGAAAGTGACAATGAAGGGTACAATCAGGATAGTACAATCTGGAGTGACGATAGTGTTCAAGCATTATAGTGACAATCTGGAGTGACAATCATTCAATCATGCTGGTACAATCTTGCAGTCGATCACTTCTAGACAATACTATACTGGACTAGACTCCATCCAATCAATCACGGCCAATCATTGCCTACGGCTTTCTACATTAACTAACTAGGGTTATCACAATCCTAGTTACTAGCAAGATGCAATGAGATGCTCCAAGTAGTCACAGGCCCTGCAGCTACCCAGGTTATCCAGGCAATCATTATAGTGACAATCCAGAGAGTTCAATCATTAAAGTGTCAATGGAAGGAGAGTGCAAGACAATAGAGTTTAATCATTAAAGTGGCAATCGAGAGTGCCCCACATGACAGTGGGCTGGAAATGTGCCCTACTCGTCGGCAGGCTACAAGTCCAAACATTTGCGGCCGGAATAACGGGGTCGCCTGTAACTGGGGAACATCTCTTCATGACTAGTAGATTATTCTAGTTATTAACCTTAGTTTATTTCAATATGTACCCCTGACCGTGGTACTCAGGGGTCCATGCCCTAGCAATGATGCGAGACAAGACTGGTTCATTTATACAAGCACAATCGCCCACGGTGTCAAGTCATTATACAGGTCATGTCATGTCAAGTAGCCGCCGCAACGGCTTATCGAGATATAAGATGTCAGGTTATCTGGTCAAGTATACTAGTCAGGAGTGCGCCACGACGGGCCACTATCATGTCAAGCCAATCATGTCAAGTTATCATTCCAAACATATTAAATAAATTCGTGATTATCAAGTTCATGACAAAAGGCGTAAGGATATAAAATGGGCGTAAGATATCTAATAAAATATCCATATACAGGACTAATATGAATCACCGGTTACAAGTCAAGTGTGCATCCCATCGGGTCACTATCAAGAAGATCAGAAAGTACCCGAATCATAAATCACAGAAATCAGAACCATATTAGTCATAAGCAATTCATCAAAAACCGTGCCAGGTCGTGTTGGGGTCAAGCAGTCGTGTCATGTGAAACAAGATCTCAAAACTCCAATCCATTGAAGAGAAGCCAAGCCTAGAGGATTAAAACAAAATCAACATGGACAATGGATTGCGCATGGGTTAGAGTGCGCAAGGAATGAACTGCGCGAGAGTTGGATCGCGCAGGGGCTGGACTGCGCTGGGTCAAGCGTGCAGGGAAATAGATTGCGCAGGAAGGGGCAAGCTGGACTGCGCTGGGCTAGATTGCGCAGGAAGGGGCAAGCTGGACTGCGCTGGACTAGATTGCGCAGGGCTGAACTGCGCAAAGAATAAACTGCGCAACAATGGATTGTGCAGCAATGGGTTGCGCAGTCGGTGAACTGCGCAGCAATGGATTGCGCCAGCACTGGACTGCGCTGCGATGGATTGCGCCAGCACCAAGAGGCACTGGGCTAGCTGGATGAATTGCGCCAGCGCTAAAGAGCGCAGGGCTGGGCAAGCTGAATTGCGCCAGGCTAAGGAGCGCTGGGCTGACTGGATTGCGCCCGGGACAGAAGGTCATCTTCTCCAAAGCTGAGAGCAAATGGCCATGGAAATTCAAAACTTCAAAAGGCCATAACTAGGTCAAATTAAGTCCAAATCCAACTTTGCAAGGGTCTAACTTGTGTAAAATTCAATTCTCTTCAACATGGAACAATCAAAACATGAAAATGAACAAGTTTCATAGATCAAATCCACCAAAATTCGAAAATACTTCAACCCTAGATCTACAAAATTCTAAGCTCCAAATGGAGAAAACCCAAGTTCTAATGTTGCTCAAAATGAGCTAATAAAGCTATTGGACAAATAAAATGTAGCCCTCAAGTGATAGCAAGATGCACTTGCCTAGGTGGGTGGTGGTGGTGGAGAGGAAGAAGCTTGAGGAAGAAGATGAAGAAAATAATGAGGAGAGAGAGAGAGAAGTTGATATTTATAATAGGGGTGGGGTTGGTTCTCCATGACAACCCAAAATAGACCAAGCCAAAATAAACCAAGGTAAACCAAGTCAAGGCCAATAAACTTTCTCTCTAGCAATTTAAACCAAATGAATCATGAAATAAACCAGCCTCACTAATCCAAAAATAAATCAATAGACCATTAAACCAATTGAACTGTTCATGCCAATAAAACCAAGCCAATGCAAAATAAACCAAGATAACTAATCATGACAAAAATAAAATATGGGTCCAAAATACGCATACGTACTCTAAATACGTATCACGAATTCAGGACATTACATCCTACCCACCTTAAAAGAATTCCGTCCTCGGAATTTAATCAAGAGGCTAGAGATGTAAGGGAAAGCTATTCTATCATAGGCAATCTACTACTACCAATCAATCATACAATCATTCATGCAAGCAAGGATTCGAAGCGTAAGGCATAAGGAAGATATTACACCTTACGAGTCAAACCAGCCGGGATGACCTGATCAGATATCATCCTCATGCTCCCAAGTTTGACTCTCCCAAAGAGGGATGACTCTAAGCAACACGGACTAAACTGATAGTCTTGCGCTCGAGGTCTCTCTCTTTGGTCAAACATAGACATGGGCCTATCCTCATACGAAAAGGTTGGTACCAATAACCAGTTTCGAATGACCTAGGATATGGCTCGGGTCTGGAATGTTCCGTCACAATCAGGATACATGAAATATGTCATGCACCCCGCATAATGACGGTAGAAAAGCAAGATAAGATGACACATATACCTCTCGGCCGATTCTGAACCTGAGCCTGGGCTAGGGCAAACTGTCGCGGGTTCTGTTGCTGGAAAGTCTGGGCCTGAGTCGGCAATGGCCTCGGGTACGGGAACTGCTGTGGTTGATGAACTGGAGCTGGTGCTGGTGCTGGTCCCCTAACCGAGGGACTAGATACTATCGATGCTGAATCAACTCTGAAAGGGCAGGACTCCACCCTATGGTCCGGTGCTCCACACAATAAACACAATCCCAACGCCTTGCGACACTCTGCTACCACGTGTCCAGGCTTCCCACAATAAGAACAGCCCACTGTGGAAGACTGCGCTTGCTTCTGTTTCGGCGGAGAGTACGTCGGGGTTGAGTGCTGGTCCGACGTAATTGAATCTGCTCGCCTCGGAGCTCCAATAGTCAAAGCCCTGGCTGCCGGGGCTGGTGCTGAAGACTGGGTCACCTGGCTGTGAGACCGCTTCCGACCTCCGGTCCTGTCCACTATTCTCTGGGAGGTATACTCGTGCCTCCTTGCTGCTCGCAATACTGCATCAAAGGTCTGATGCTCAAACTGCTCTACTGCCAGAAGAATCTCGAGATGGAGCCCCTGCTGAAATCGCTGAGCTCTGTCATACTCGGTTGCCACCAAAGTGGGAGCAAACCGACTGAGTCTAGAAAACTCGGCCGCATATCCGTCGACCGTCCTTCCCATCTGCTTCAGGTTGCTGAATCTGGTCTGTAGATCGTACCGAGCCACAGCATCGAAGTACTTGGTCTGGAATCTCTCTCTGAATACGGTCCATGAAATAGGGGCCACTAATTCCACGGCCTGTGCTGCCCACCAACTGCGGGCAAGATCTAGTAACTGCAGACGCACCACGGCCACCTTCTCGTCTTCGGGAGTCTTGGCTGCTTCTAGAATCACTTCAGTATCCTGAAGCCAAGCATCTGCGGCGATCGCATCTTCGCTGCCATCGAAGAATGGAGGGTTCAGGCGCTTGAAACTGTTCGCTGTACTGTTCCCATGATGACCACCTCTATTCAGAGCATCTTCCACTACCTGGTGCAAGGCATCCCCTCTACGATCCTGGGAAGCTAACAAGGTCCTGACGAGACCCACCAAAGTGCCATCATCAGGCTCTGCAGGCTGAACGGGCTGAACTGGTGGCTCGGGATCCCCGGTAGGCATAACTCTAGAAGCCACTCCTGAATGCTGGGCTTGATCCCCAGGTTGCTGCTGGTCCACGGGAGGTGCTCCGCCTTGCTGATCGGCAGGTCCATGAACAATGCCGCTGAAGAAGACGACATAGGGAACAATAAGGAAGGACCAGGACAGATCAACGATAACAAACATGTGATCAGGACAAGAATTCAGAGATTCAGAGAATACGAACAGAGATCAAGGACGGGTACTGATTGAGACATCTATCTGGTAAACCCTCACACATCTTGATTGACAAGACCTGCATGGGCCACCACTTAAACCATGTCACGCCCCAGAACCAGAATACTGGAGAGCGGGGGCGGACATAGCCAGCTACGTATGATGAAATAGAATCCATCTCACCATACGGTCACGGCTGTCTAGATATGTGAGGGTTTATCTACAAGCCATCAGTCTCATAAGGTCATAAAATAGCCTATTGTCTCAATCTCAACCAACTAGTAATAATCACAAGATGTCAGAGCATCAAATACATAAATATAAGGCGTCCCAAATATTACATATCAGATGATCATGAGGCTAGTCGTTACAAAATATGAGGACTAGCAAGAGTTCAGTCATACATGATCAACCCCCGGGGCTTGTCAATCATGTTACAGCCCGTAGGCAGACAATAAGTAAAAGTTGCAACCGAGCTAACACTTGCTCGTCGGCTAAACGCCTCAAAAGGATAATTTACAATTTTACAGTGGGAGAACAAAAGAAACCCACTCGATGCCCTGGTTACGCCTGGTGACCACCATCGGGCTGGAAAACAGGTAGATCCTTTGCTGCTGCTCCGGTATCTGGCCATACAAAACCAGCTGGGTCAGACCCCAGAAAGAGCAAGTGCCACAAAGGAGGCTTCACTTAAGGACTAAAACCAACAAATCATTAGCATTCAACAGGTAGAAAAATAATAAGTAACACAGTTTGGGGTTCGAGCACTACCAATGCACTTGTCCCAATCAGAGAAAATAATTAAGAGAAGCATCACGTTAAATAAAATATAGCTGGACAATATATATGAAAGGAAGACAATGATGAAAGTGACAATGAAGGGTACAATCAGGATAGTACAATCTGGAGTGACGATAGTGTTCAAGCATTATAGTGACAATCTGGAGTGACAATCATTCAATCATGCTGGTACAATCTTGCAGTCGATCACTTCTAGACAATACTATACTGGACTAGACTCCATCCAATCAATCACGGCCAATCATTGCCTACGGCTTTCTACATTAACTAACTAGGGTTATCACAATCCTAGTTACTAGCAAGATGCAATGAGATGCTCCAAGTAGTCACAGGCCCTGCAGCTACCCAGGTTATCCAGGCAATCATTATAGTGACAATCCAGAGAGTTCAATCATTAAAGTGTCAATGGAAGGAGAGTGCAAGACAATAGAGTTTAATCATTAAAGTGGCAATCGAGAGTGCCCCACATGACAGTGGGCTGGAAATGTGCCCTACTCGTCGGCAGGCTACAAGTCCAAACATTTGCGGCCGGAATAACGGGGTCGCCTGTAACTGGGGAACATCTCTTCATGACTAGTAGATTATTCTAGTTATTAACCTTAGTTTATTTCAATATGTACCCCTGACCGTGGTACTCAGGGGTCCATGCCCTAGCAATGATGCGAGACAAGACTGGTTCATTTATACAAGCACAATCGCCCACGGTGTCAAGTCATTATACAGGTCATGTCATGTCAAGTAGCCGCCGCAACGGCTTATCGAGATATAAGATGTCAGGTTATCTGGTCAAGTATACTAGTCAGGAGTGCGCCACGACGGGCCACTATCATGTCAAGCCAATCATGTCAAGTTATCATTCCAAACATATTAAATAAATTCGTGATTATCAAGTTCATGACAAAAGGCGTAAGGATATAAAATGGGCGTAAGATATCTAATAAAATATCCATATACAGGACTAATATGAATCACCGGTTACAAGTCAAGTGTGCATCCCATCGGGTCACTATCAAGAAGATCAGAAAGTACCCGGATCATAAATCACAGAAATCAGAACCATATTAGTCATAAGCAATTCATCAAAAACCGTGCCAGGTCGTGTTGGGGTCAAGCAGTCGTGTCATGTGAAACAAGATCTCAAAACTCCAATCCATTGAAGAGAAGCCAAGCCTAGAGGATTAAAACAAAATCAACATGGACAATGGATTGTGCATGGGTTAGAGTGCGCAAGGAATGAACTGCGCGAGAGTTGGATCGCGCAGGGGCTGGACTGCGCTGGGTCAAGCGTGCAGGGAAATAGATTGCGCAGGAAGGGGCAAGCTGGACTGCGCTGGGCTAGATTGCGCAGGAAGGGGCAAGCTGGACTGCGCTGGACTAGATTGCGCAGGGCTGAACTGCGCAAAGAATAAACTGCACAACAATGGATTGTGCAGCAATGGGTTGCGCAGTCGGTGAACTGCGCAGCAATGGATTGCGCCAGCACTGGACTGCGCTGCGATGGATTGCGCCAGCACCAAGAGGCACTGGGCTAGCTGGATGAATTGCGCCAGCGCTAAAGAGCGCAGGGCTGGGCAAGCTGAATTGCGCCAGGCTAAGGAGCGCTGGGCTGACTGGATTGCGCCCGGGACAGAAGGTCATCTTCTCCAAAGCTGAGAGCAAATGGCCATGGAAATTCAAAACTTCAAAAGGCCATAACTAGGTCAAATTAAGTCCAAATCCAACTTTGCAAGGGTCTAACTTGTGTAAAATTCAATTCTCTTCAACATGGAACAATCAAAACATGAAAATGAACAAGTTTCATAGATCAAATCCACCAAAATTCGAAAATACTTCAACCCTAGATCTACAAAATTCCAAGCTCCAAATGGAGAAAACCCAAGTTCTAATGTTGCTCAAAATGAGCTAATAAAGCTATTGGACAAATAAAATGTAGCCCTCAAGTGATAGCAAGATGCACTTGCCTAGGTGGGTGGTGGTGGTGGAGAGGAAGAAGCTTGAGGAAGAAGATGAAGAAAATAATGAGGAGAGAGAGAGAGAAGTTGATATTTATAATAGGGGTGGGGTTGGTTCTCCATGACAACCCAAAATAGACCAAGCCAAAATAAACCAAGGTAAACCAAGTCAAGGCCAATAAACTTTCTCTCTAGCAATTTAAACCAAATGAATCATGAAATAAACCAGCCTCACTAATCCAAAAATAAATCAATAGACCATTAAACCAATTGAACTGTTCATGCCAATAAAACCAAGCCAATGTAAAATAAACCAAGATAACTAATCATGACAAAAATAAAATATGGGTCCAAAATACGCATACGTACTCTAAATACGTATCACGAATTCAGGACATTACACAATGAATGACTCATTGCTCGGGTATATAGAAGGAATGGTATTCCTGAGACGGGAGGTACCAATACTGGTGGGCTCATCAAATATTGTTTTATATCATCGAATGCTTTCTGACATTCATCATTCCAAACAAAAGAAACACCTTTCTTCATAAGTTTGTTGAATGGTCTGCAGCGTCCTGACAAATTAGAGATGAATCTCCTGATATAAGCGATCCTTCCTTGAAATCCTCGTAGCTCTTTTAAGGTGCGTGGAGGACGCATCTCTTGGATGGCTTTGATCTTCTCGGGATCCACGTGTATACCTTTAGAGGTAATGACGAAGCCGAGAAATTTACCACTAGAGACGCCTAAGAAGGACTTAGTAGGGTTCATCTTTAATTGATGCTTACGCATTAGATCAAAAATAGTCTTCAAATCTTGGATATGATCCTCCTTTTGTCAACTTTTGACTGCAATATCATCAACGTAGCATTCGACTATTTTCCGCAAATGTTCACGAAATATAGTGCTCATGGCTCGTTGATAAGTTGCTCCTGCATTCTTGGGACCGAATGGCATGACTGTATAACAGTATGTACCAATCGGCGTTCTGAAAGAAGTGTGCTTCTCGTCATCTGGAAACATTTTAATCTGATTATACCCAGAATACCCGTCCATGAATGACATTCGTTCAAATCCGCAGGTATTATCGATCATGACATCAGTGATTGATAGAGGGAATTCGTCTTTAGGACATGCCGCATTGAGATCGCGGAAGTCTATGCATACTCTGATCTTGCCAGTCTTTTTAAGAACAGGAACTATATTAGCCACCCAATCGGGATGTTGTTCCTCTCTAATAAACCCAGAGGTCATGAGTTTATTAACTTCAGCTTCAATTGCATCCATAATATCTGGACAAAATCGTCGCTGTTGTTGTTTAACTGGTTTAGCATTCGGCAAGATATTGAGTTTGTGAGTTGCGATTTGAGGATCAAGTCCTGGCATATCTTCATAACTCCAAGCGAAGACGTCGATGTAATCACGAATGAGTTTGATCATGTCTTGCTTTTCAGTTTCTGAAAGACTTTCACTGATGAATATTGGTTTAGGAGATCCCTCTTCACCAACATCTATTTGAACAAGTTTATCTTCAGTCGAAGGTTCTTTTTGCTCAAATCGGAACTCCCATTGATTATCTAACCTTTGGGCCCATTGTTCTGATTCAGGTGAGACTTCAAACTCTTCTTTGTCTTCATCGCTTTCTTCAGAACGGTCAATAGAAACCATGTTGGAAGACAGAATGTTGCAATAGAAGTCTCCGATACTCGTATCGGAATCCCAGGAAGTGGTACTAGAAGAATCAGATCTCTTATCCTCGTCAGATTCGGGATCTTCATGGACAATATTGATAAAAGGAGTAGGAGCAATATAACCCAATCCGCACTTCGTTCTCCCATATTTCAGAGGAGGAATACGAACAGGCATTTTTCTTCCTTTTCCATTATTGAGACCAGTCCTGAAGTCATAGCCCATATTTTTGATGATGTCTTTAGATTGCTGACTATAGCGACGTAGTTGTAATCTTCCAGTATCATCATTTTTATCATCATCTTCTAAATCAGAAGGACTTTGGGGCCCTTTGTAAAAGAATATTGGAATGTCTCCTGGCTTTCTGCTGGGAATTAGAAAGTATGAAGATTGTTCTGGTTCTAGGGATACATCTGTATGAACAGTCTGTACAACTCCTATGGTTATTGTGTTCAAGTCATCTAACAGATGTAAATAACTATGAACATAATTGCACACATCAACGTACTGCAAAGATGGAGACTTTTTATTGAATATAAAAGCAGCAATATTTACATTGGAAGAAGGCTGAGCCTTAGAGATTTTAGCCAAGTCAATGACTAAAGGAGGAGAAGAAGAAATGGATTTGTTTCGATTAAGATCGATAACAAACGGCTCAGAAGAGGTGAGCTCCCTTGAAGCTTGAGATGGAAGAATAGTTCACCCTCCAACTGGAATTAGCAGAGTATCCTGTTTCATACGTGAAGATACAGGAACTGAAGTACGACCACTGACAGAATGATCATTGTATCTTGAGCAGCTGACTGAGGATATGGAGAGATCCGTCCACTCACCGGAATGACGAAAGAACCTTCTCTAGAGGGTTTAGGAGATTGTTGCTGAGTAATTCGACTTTTAACAGGAATTATTAAGGTCTCACTTTGTGAATCCTCTTTCTCCATAGCTTGTATGACCCTTGTATATTCTTCCTTGTACATCCGGGAATCATTGAAATAAGCTTCGACCCCATGGAAGGGATTTATATCAGCAATTTCTTTTTGTACTCTTCCATTGCTATCAATGTATTTAAAACACTGATGAAGAGTAGAAGGCACCACATTATTTTTACGAAGAAAGGGCCTCCCCAGAAGAAGATTATAGGATCCCACGATCTCGATAACATAGAAAGTGACTTTGGATCTGAAATCGCCTATCTGAAGCTTCAGATGAATCTTTCCCAAAGGCTCGCTTCGGCTTTGATTGAATCCCAGGATAGTAGTAACCGTCTTGGAGAGCTTGTGAAGAGGGATTTTTAGTTCATCCAACAGACTCTTTGGCATTATGCTTATAGCAGACCCTGGATCAATAAGGATACGATCTATCTTCATCGTATCGATATAACCAGTGTAGTAGAGAGGCCGATCATGTCGATTATCCTCCAATAACATGTCGTCTTGTGTAAAAGTGATATTTGGGATAATCTCCAATACACTGTTGCAATGCAAACAAGTGGCAGGTTCTGCATCTGGCTTCTTCAATTGTGCAAGACAAGAGTCAGCCTGTAGAAGTGCTTCACTTAACGTCTCCCGAGTTTCTTTAGAAAGACGTAGAAGTTCAAAGAGAGACATTCTAGCTGGAGTATTAGCAAGTTGAGCTAAAATGTCAAAATTGTAAGGCTTCTGAAGCCCAAGAGGAGAGGACTTCTTGATTGGTTTATCAAACCGAGCATGTTGCTTGCCTTTCTCAAGAGCTGTAGGCTTAGAAGAAGTAGGTTCAACTGGTGTAGTGGAAGGAACAGGTACAGTAGATGATTCTTCTTCAGGAGGAACATTAGGAGCACCTTCATCAGCTGGAGGGATATCAGGAGTATCCTCAGGATTCTTCGAATAATCCTTCAGATAAGGTTTCCCTGTTCGAGTAGCACTAGTAAGTGCTTCTTCTTTCTCTTTTGGCTCTGTGTCAGAGGTAGATCCAAGAGAAGTCATATGACATGACTTAATCTTTCCAGCCTTTTTGGACTTTTGAGAAGTAGTCTTTTGAGGAGAAGGAGATTCAAAATCTGCTACTGGATCAGGATGAATCCACATGATTTCTCCAGTTTCCAAAGTGATTGGCACTAATCCTTCAGACTGTGGAGGAGGAACATTCACTATTTCAAGAGTTGCCTTGGGAATAGGAACAATCCCATTTTCAAGAAATTGAGGAGGGAAGTCTCCAAATTACATAGAGACGACATTAGAAGTGACAGTCTTCTCTTTTGGAGTAAGAGAGATAGCTCCAGACTTAATCATTTCTTGGATCTTTCCTTTCAGTACATAACATGTACGAATTGTGTGACCCAGCATTCTGTGGTACAGACATTATTTAGGATGATCCGTCTTCCCAGCTTCATCAGGTTTCTTGATCTCAGGTAATTGTATTTTATTACATTTCAGCAGACATTCAAAGATACCAATGACATTATCGTCATCAAAAGAATATTTTTCTTTGGGGCGAGGTGTTCTTGATTGTTGAGTTGTAGAGGCAGGAGAAGTCTGAACAGTCGATGCATCTTTACTCTGAAGATTGACTTCAAGGGTTTCTTTTCCCTTGCAAGCATTATTTTTATTGTTAGCACCTTGACCTGTTTCTTTAGGAGTCATCTGCACTCCTAAACCTTTGAAGGTTTCAGCACTAATTTCTGCAGCTTTGGCACTGACTATGAAGGAAGGCCAGTCTTAAAACTGGGTGGATCCCGTCTACATGCTGATGATTGGCAACAAGTTTGATTTGCATGTGTCAATGGTGACAGCATCAGGAGTTCCAAGAGGCATCTTCAGAGCTTCTCTTCGAAACCATTCAATGTAATTCTCTGTAGTTTCATTATTTTTCTGCTTGATTCTAATAAGAGCAGACATAGTCATGTCATTGAGCCCTTCATAGAACCGTTCAAGAAACATCTGTTTGAAACCAGCAAATGAGGTAATGCACTCATCTGGGAGACTTCTATACCATTCATAAGTCGTTCCCTTGAGACATCCAATAAATACCCGAGTAAGGAGGGCATCACTTGGTTGTAGTTGATCAGTCATCACTTCGAAGTGATTAATAAACTGACTTGGAGAAGTGGTTCCATCATAGAATGAGATAGTAGGAGGCTTGTATTTAGGAGGATATGATACTTGCTTCCATTCTATCGGATAAGGTTGCTTGATGCCTAATCTTTGTAAACCATTCTTCTGTTTGAATGCCTCGAATTGAGTTTTGAGATTCCTCAATTCTTCAGAGACAACTCCGGAAGATTGTGGAGTTGTAGCTTGTAGAGAATAATTAGGAGAAGGAACAGCATTGTAAGCACTACCCCCAGCTCCAGAGAGACTAGGATTTGGTTGAGCTGGTCCAGGAGTATTGGATTGTACTGCTGGAGGAACTTGTACTGGACTTATATCAGTGTCAATTGGTATAGCATCTGGTACAGTCTGTCGATTTTACAACTGAGTTGCCATGAGTTCATACATTGACTTCATAGTGTCAGCCATAGACTTCATTTGCTGTTCTAAAGAAGCAATTCTTTGGTCCTGAGGAGTCACCGAAGAAAAAGGTTCATTGTTCAATTCAGTATTCCCATCCACCATATATGTCGTGACGGTACGAGGGATTATTGATGAATTAGTGGATGTTGTATACTCTGAATCACTTCTTCGTGCATCAAAGTCATTCAGAGGAGAACTACCCCCAGTAGGAAGAGGTGGGAAGTTAGATTCTCCGAGAAATTCAGAATCATCTTCAGAGATCAAATTTCTTTGACTAGAGGCCAAAACTCTTGCTCTGGTGCCTCTGTATACTCCATCTGGACTATCAGTTCTACCCCCAGTATCCCGAAAGGTCATGTTGACAGAAGCAAACAAAGGCTCATCTTCATCAGGCATAGGTTCCCACTGAATCCGATTGAAGACAGTTTGTCATTTATTTTGACATCTGCATTGCATTGTGACTCTTGGCTGGAAATCACATTCATGATCAACATGGTCCTGAACCATTGATTGACATTTGCATTGAATTATGACTCTTGGCTGGAAGTCACATTCAGCATGATCCTTTGTCAAAGAATTACTCCTTCTCTTCTGTTGAAGATATTCTCGTAAATCTGTTTGTGAAGATAGAGGAGTATATTTCCTGTTCTTGGGTCTTGATGGCTCTTGATTATATAGAGAATGATTAATATGAGCCACATAGTTTCTAGCATACTCTGCATCTGCATCTGCTATTTTTATTTCCAATTGGTGTGATTTCTTAACAGCAGGAGTGCTAAGTTTTGTTTTCAGATCAGTTGGAGATAACACATTAATTTTGGAAACTTGGAGTTTTCCCTCCATTGATCTGGATATTTACAGAGAAGGAAGAGTTGAACCATTCCTTTGATTAGGAGTTGGTAACAGACCCTCTTTTATGGACAGATTCTGTGCCCAATTCGAAGAAGTCACAGAAGAAGACATTAAGGAATGTTTCTTCTTAGACTTATTCAAGTTTTGAGACATAGAATGTCCAGAAGGAAGAGTAGTCAAAAGACTATCTCCTTTCCTTTGACTAACAAAATTGTTAGTCAAAGCTGTTCCTGAAGTAAAAACTACAGGAGCAGAAGAAACAACTAAAGAGTTATCTCTTTTCGAAGGGACTTTGTGTGGAAAACCACCCCCAGTTCTAGTAGAACTTGGTAAAGAAGAAGAGATAGCTAAGGAGCTATTCTTCTTAGATGAAATACACGCTGAAACAGATTTGGTTAAAGAACCAGTACTATTAGCGTGACTTTTGATTTTAGAATTACACGCTGGAACAGATTTGACTAAGGAGCCAGCACTATCAGCGTGACTTTTAGAGTTGAATTCGTACGCTGGAACAGATTTTGCTAAGGAGCCAGTACTGTCAGCGTGACTTTTGGAGTTGAATTTGCACGTTGGAACAGATTTGGCTAAGGAGCCAGTACTGTCAGCGTGACTTTTGATTGCTGTCATCTTTGAGCGCACAAGAGTGTGCGTGCTTGCAGTAGAGTTTTTGCCAGTGTTAGGAGTAGACACTGTGGCAGAGACTTCACCATTGACTGCCAACTGATTCTTAGGGACGTAAACAGAGTGTCCCTTCGACTTGGCAGTGGTGATGGAGGCTGGAGTGGGCTTGCCACCCTTAGCCCACTGCATTTCTTCATAGGCGAGTTGATCGAAGCGGATCGTCATCACCTTCTTCGTCGAGCCGACTGACGAAGCATCGCATTGAGTTGTTACCATCTCAGAAGAGGAGATGGTTTTCCCCAGCAGAGTCGCCAATTTGTTTTCCATAAATAAATTCACTTTATTTATTGTGTTTCTGGGAAAATTACAACTGTGGGAATCCGATCTAGAAGACGATCGCTTTATCCCTTGGACTATGCGAAGAAGAAAAGCTCTCAAAATTTTGACAGTAGATATCAGTGTATATGTACAATGAATGAGAAAGAGAACTCTATTTATAGAGTCAAAAACAATAACTGTAAAGATAACTGACTTCACAGCCTGTGCCTAGTTAAAAATCACGCAGGATTCAACATACGCAAGGTTGTGAGCAGTTACTGGACGTGGCCTGTAACTGTTGGACACATGGCAATCGTGCATGAGTCGTGTGCAAGTTACAGGACACGCAGGCGAGAGATCGGTGGCATGGCTGCCACGTACTCCAATTTGATGAAATCCACGCAGACTTGTTGAAGACGAAATCCATGCGAACTCAGTATAGAAAGTTTCATAATCCACGCAAACTTGGGGCAGGAAGCTTCAGGATCCACGCAGACTCGAGGCAAAAAGCTTCCAAATCCACGCAGACTTGAGGAAGAAAACTTCAGAATCCACGCAAACTTGAGATGAAGATCTCACCAATACACGCAGACTTGAGATAAGACTGCCAGCTGTCCCGATTCGGCGTGCTTCGACTGACACAAAATCTCTGGCAGTGATTGCTTTGTCAGTCGCATTAAATGACAAAAAACTCTTTTGGTACGCCAATTTGACAAAGGCTGAGTCTTGCTGAAGAAGATTTCGAAAATCACGCAATAGGCGGCTGTGATCTCTCGAGTTCTGTGCATACGTGGCGTATGAAGAGACATTCTTCGACTGTCGTGCTGTCAGTCATGATGACGTTCTGACAAATGATGAGCTGTCCCAGAGTGACTTTGAAGAAATAGTCAGGAAGAACCTAGCGTGATTTTTGAACCTTGTCCAGATCAAATCAGCGTGACTTTCAGACTTTGTTCTGATCAACTCAGCGTGACTATCATTTTTGAGGCCTACAGGCGCTGAACAACATCACCATCAAGAACAAGTACCGTCTTCCCCGGATCGATGACCTGTTTGATCAACTGAGTGGAGCTAAGGTATTTTCGAAGATAGATCTCAGGTCTGGCTACCATCAAATCAAGGTCAGGAAGGAGGATATTCCAAAGACGGCGTTCAACACCAAATATGGACAGTATAAATTTTTGGTCATGCCGTTTGGACTGACGAATGCCCCTGCAGTATTTATGAACCTTATGAACAAGGTCTTCCATGAATACTTGGATCAGTTTGTTGTTGTCTTCATCGATGATATTCTGATCTACTCGAAGACTGAAGAAGAGCATGAAGAGCACCTGAGGAAAGTTCTGGGAACTTTAAAGAAGGAGAAGCTCTATGGTAAGCTATCTAAATGCGAATTCTTCTTAGACAAAGTGGATTTTCTTGGCCATGTTGTCACAGAAGAAGAAATTTCAGTGGATCCAATGAAGATAGCTGCTATTGAGAAGTTGACTGCACCAAGTTCAGTTGCAAAAATCAGAAGTTTCTTGGGCTTAGCTGGCTACTACCGGAAGTTTGTAAAGGATTTCTCCAGGATTGTTGAGCCGATGACGAGACTGACTAGGAAGAACGAAGAATTTGTTTGGTCGGAAGCTTGTCGGTCAGCATTTGAGGAACTGAAGAAGAGGCTTACAACGGTGCCGATTCTTACGCTACCCTCAGGTACCGGCGGTTTCTCAATTTACAGTGATGCTTCCGGTAAGGGATTGGGTTGCGTTCTTCAACAACACGGGAAAGTAATTGCTTACGCATCTAGGCAATTACGGACTCATGAGAAGAACTATCCCACGCATAATTTGGAGCTTGCAGCGGTTATATTTGCATTAAAGCTGTGGAAGCACTACCTTTATGGAGAGAGAGTGAAAATATTTACATACCACAAAAGTCTTAAATATGTTTTCACTCAGAAGGAGCTGAACATGCGATAGAGACGATGGCTGGAGCTGATGAAGGATTTCGACATCAACCTGCAGTATCATCCGGGTAAGGCTAATGTTGTTATAGATGCACTTAGTCGATACCCGATGGCAATGTTCTTAACCAAGGAGCGTCATTTGCTGAAGGACATAAAAAAGCATGGACTAGAGATTTTACTGTCCGAAGAGGAAATGAAGAAACTAGAAAAAGAAGCCATTGTACCAGGAGCTGATTCATCAATGATGCAGTTGCAAGTGCGTTCAAGTTTAATGGACAGAGTTAAGGAGGCACAATTTCAAGACGAGACACTTTGCAAACTCAGAGATCAAGTGCTGACAGGAACACTTGAAGGATTCTCAATCGCCAGCGCTGGAGCACTGAGGCATGGTACGAGGCTTTGCGTACCAACTGGCGAACTGAGGAACGAGCTGATGCAAGAAGCGCACCAGTCGCAGTATTCCATACATCTAGGAGCCAACAAAATGTATCGGGATATGCGTACTATAGTGTGTGTCACTTCCCATTCCCAGAATACGTATTTTTAGAATACATGTACTGTTTAAATGTAAATATTTTATATGTATCATGTATTGCTCTGTATTTAAATTTCTTTAATTTCATGTTAATTAATTTCCTGTAATTTTATTTCTGCAATTATTTTTCTGCATTTTTATTCTCTGCTTTTACTTGTTTTTTGGTTCGGCTCAGATTGGTTTAATTATGTTGGTTCATCATGAACCGAAATAAATCCCCACCTACCACCACCCCATTTAAAGCCCCAAACCATTTCTCTCTCTTCATTACTTCTTTCCATTACACTTCTTCTTCCTCATAACTCTTCCACCAACCTAGAAGAGATAGGCAAGTGCCAACTTGCTTCTTGATGGATCCCCATTTTTATTGTTCCATCATCTTCCTCATTTGATTCTAAGTCTCTTTAGTACTTAGCATTTTCAATTTCTATGGCTTATTTGTTGTAGATCTAAGTTTGATACATTTTCGGATTTCTTAGGTTTTGATCTAGTAAACTTTATTATCTTCAAGTTTTGATGGTTCCATGTTGTAGAGAATTTCTTTCTACCCAATTTTGACCTATGGAAGTCCATATTTGGGCTTGAGATGAAGGATTTATGGAGTTTGGAAGCAATGACTTCCATGGTTTCCATGGTTCTGTTCTCAGAAAATTCGGAGAAGAAGAACAGTCCCAGCCGCATGAAAGCTTCATTCCTCAGCGCATAGAAATCTTTATTCCCACAGCGCATCAAATCTTCATTCCTCAGCGCATGGAAATCTTTATTCCCACAGCGCATCAAATCTTCATTCCTCAGCGCATGGAAATCTTTATTCCCACAGCGCATCAAATCATTCCTCAGGCGCATGAGACTATTTATTTCTCAATCATTTCCCACAGCGCATGAGATTTATTTATTTCCTAATTATTCCTCAGGCGCATGAGATTTATTTATTTCCCAATCATTCCTCAGGCGCATGAGATTTATTTATTTCTCAACCATTTCCCACAGCGCATGAGATTTATTTATTTTCCAATCATTCCTCAGGCGCATGAGATTTATTTATTTTTCAATCATTTCTCAGGCGCATGAGATTATTTATTTCTTCTCAATCATTTCCCACAGCGCGTGAGATTGTTTATTTCCCAACCTTTCCCACAGCGCATGAGATTTATTTATTTCCCAATCATTCCTCAGGCGTATGAGATTTATTTATTTCTCAATCATTCCTCAGGCGCATGAGATTTATTTATTTCCCAATCATTCCTCAGGCGCATGAGATTTATTTATTTCCCAATCATTCCTCAGGCGCATGAGATTATTTATTTCTTCTCAATCATTTCCCACAGCGCGTGAGATTGTTTATTTCCCAACCTTTCCCACAGCGCATAAGATTTATTTCCCACAGCCGCATTCCTCAGGCGCATGAGATTTATTTATTTCCCAATCATTCCTCAGGCGCATGAGATTTATTTGTTTCTCCATCATTCCTCAGGCGCATGAGATTTATTTATTTCCCAATCATTCCTCAGGCGCATGAGATTATTTATTTCCCAACCATTTCCCACAGCGCATGAGATTATTTATTTTCCAATCATTTCCCACAGTGCATGAGATTTATTTATTTTCCAATCATTTTCCACAGCCGCATGAATCTTTATTCCTCAGGCGCATGAGATCATTTATTTTCCAATCATTATTTATCTCCCAATTTTATTTTCTGAATTTGGCATTAATTAACATTGATTGTTATCTTGATTAATTATTGATCATGCGTTCCTAGATGGAACTAAGAGACTGGCTAGTCGTCTTATTGAATTAAATGGAATAAGACACGTTCATATTTGCAATCGATTGGCCAATCCCAAATATTGACATATAGATACATGCATGCTACAATTTATTTATTTATTTTACGAAAGCAGCATGTGTACTTTATGGTCAAGGCATGATTTTTCCGTGGTTAGTTTTAATTGTTGCATTACGCTATGTAAGACCTACAACCTAACCGCACGGGTATCGTTGTAGAGTTGGACATATCGTACTTTGTACGGAAGTACTCATTTTGAATGACCATGATCCACGGCATGGAATTTCACTTAACATAGAAGCTACTAAGTTAAATAAAATAATGATTGCATGGAGAGAATGGATTCCCGAGTTCTTACATGGCAGCCCTCTTGGGACTATTAGCGCCCGACAGGCCGGCTGGTTCCCACAGATACTGCAATTCTGCCACACGGGCAGGGAGCGGTATCTGCTTATATTATTGTATATTGTATATTGATGACGGGCGTCCCGCTGGGACTCGTCTAATTCATGATTGGCGCAATTGATTGATTGGATAGACTAGCCTTGCTTGTCCATAGTAAGAACTGAGAAATCCTTATTGCATAATTCCAGGATAACTTGGGACTCACAGTAGTAAGCCGTAGGAGTTGGATGGCCGTTTAAGTTGATTTGTTTGTGTACTGTACCTACTCTGCTAACTAACTAAGATGATCAGAGTGTCGAGACATGACGGGCCAACTTCTGTCCTTGTTTGGTTGGGAGGTTGGTTCGAAGTGTCGTGACATTATGTGAATCCTAGTAGCAAGCAGAGATCTATATATCCTATTCTCTTATTACTGGTTTTAACTCCTCATATCGTGCTTCCTTGCGGTACTTGCTATTAGAGGTCTAACCTCTCTGGTTTTGTATGGCCAGATTTAGAGCCGGTTCCCGAGGACTCAGCTTACTTCCACCTCCAAGATGGTCAATACTAGAGGGATGATCGCAGGAGGACTCGAGTGGGTTCCTTACTTCCCGCTCGTTTTGTTACTTACTTTATATTTTGCCGTTTGGCACCGACATGTTAGTCGGATTGTCTTGTACTTACTTTTACATAATTGTAATTAAGTCAGACTGTAGCTGATAACAATTGTGTATATGTTGCTATATCATCTGTCTATGTTTTGTAAAGTCAGATCTTAAGAACATTTTGACTAAGCGTTTGGGACGCCTTATTGCTTTATCTTAAATGTTCTCTGCTATTGCTTTTTGTTTGAATGATTGAGACAATAGATGTGAAGTGACCATAGCGAGACTTTCATGTAGTATACACCCCCTTGTCTTTTAGACAATATTGATCGTATTATACGGTATTCATCTACCCGTAATACGTAGCTGGCTGAGTCATTCCCCCGCTCTCCAGTATTCTGGTTCTGGGGCGTGACAGTGTGGTAGTACGGAATGAAGAAGGACGTATCCAGGTATGTAGCTAGATTCTTAATTTGTCAACAAGTGAAAGCTAGCAGACAGAGACCAGCAGGACTATTACAGCCGCTAGACATCCCAGAGTAGAAATGGGACACATAACGATGGACTTTGTGTCCGGACTGCCTCGATCCCAAGGAGGGAAGGATGCCATTTGGATTATCGTGGACCGACTAACGAAGTCAGCCCACTTTATTCCCTTCAAGGTGGGTCTATCCACCGAGAAGTTGGCGGCACTGTACATGTGGCACATCTACCAGATTCATGGAGTTCCGATAAGTATCGTGTCTGACAGGGATACCATATTCACATCTCATTTCTGGAAGAGCTTGCACGACAGTTTGGGAACGCAACTGAAGTTCAGCACCGCCTACCATCCCCAGACTGACGGACAATCAGAGAGAACAATCCAAACGCTAGAAGACATGCTGAGATCTTACGTCTTGGAATTTGGAGGATCATGGGAAGACCATTTGCACTTGGTAGAGTTCTTCTACAACAACAGCTACCAAGCTAGTATCGGTATGACTTCGTTCGAGGCACTTTATGGACGTCGTTGCCGCACTCCAGTTGCTTGGGACGACGTAGGAGAAAGGATATTGCTTGGACCTGAGATGGTGACCGCTGCAGCAGAGAAGGTAAAGATGATTAGGGATAAGCTCATGATTGCCCAGGACAGGCAGAAACATTGGGCCGATTGCAGCCGACGGCCGTTGGAGTTTGAAGAAGGTGACAGTGTGTTCGTGAAGATCTCCCCTACCAGAGGAACCATCCGTTTCGGCAGAGTAGGAAAGCTAAGCCCCGGGTATATTGGTCCTTTTGAAGTACTTAACAGGATTGGAGAAGTGGCTTATCGGGTAGCTCTACCCCAAGTCTCGAAGGCGTCCACAACGCCTTCCACGTTTCGCAGCTGAGACGCTACATCCCGGACCCGAGCCACATCTTGGACCATTCGGAGCTGGAAATTGGACCCAGCCTCACAGTGCCTGAGAAGCCAGTGGCAATATTGGACAGAGGAGAGAAGAGAACCAGAAACTCTGTGACGCCGATAGTCAGAGTTATGTGGCGACACGACTCCCCAGGCGAGTCTACCTGGGAGCGAGAAGACAAGATGCGGGAGCAGTATCCGTATCTGTTTGAGACCTGAGGTAACCCCTAACCTTGCCTTTAATTTCGAGGACGAAATTTTCTAAGGAGGGAAGGTTGTGAAACCCGAATTTTGGAATTTATTAATTATTGGATTTGTAGCGTAATCTTAGCCTTAGTATTAGTATTATTATTATTATTATATATTATTATTATTATTATTATTATTATTATTATTATTATTATTATTATTATTATTATTTATTAGTCGAAATTAGAAAAATATTATTTTTAAAATTATCATTGGGTTTTTGACTGTGGCCCTGCCCCGATCCCGTGTCCGGGGTCCGACCCGAGTCCGAACACCAGACCCTATCTTCCGAACCCATCCTGAGATTTTTCTATTTAAAACCTGATTTTTAAAACTATTTATATGGGTTGACTAGTTATTAAAAAAAATAAAAATAAAAAAGAAAAGTCTCCCGATCTGGCCTGGTCTCCCCCACGACCAGGCCACCCCTATTTTCTCCTCAGCCATTTTCCCTCTCCTCCACACATTTGTTCCCCCCTCCTGCAAACACTCCACCACACTACTCTCCCACTCTTTTCCTTAAATAAACACCAGCACCCACGCCCTCCATTTCACTCTCATTCCATCTCACTTTTTCTTTGCCACTCTCTCACTTAATTCCCTTCTTCCCCAAAGCTCCCACCCAACATGCCCTAGCTCCGACCAATTCCTCCGGCCAACTCACGCCTCGGCACCACCTTCCGGCCTCCCGTGCCGACCAGAACCCGGCGCCGCTCGCCCCCGGCCAACTCCAACCGGTGCCCAGCTCCGCCTAAGCCCGGCGCCGCCCTCCCCTGGCCATCTCTAGCGCCCGCCGGCCGCCTCCCACGCCGGCCAATGCCCCGCGCGTCGGCTTTCCCGCCGGCGACCTGGCCGCCCGATCCCCTCCGCGGCCCCGCAGCCCCCGGCCAGGCCCCTCTCGACCGACCGGACGATTTTCCGTCGCCGACCCCAATCCCGCGGCCGCCCCGAGTCTCGCCGGCCGCCCCTGTGCGAGCCCGTGCGTCGCTCGCCTCCCCGAGCGACCACGATCTGCTGTCCAGCACCTCTGTGCGCGACTCCAGCGTTGTTCGGACTCGATCCGCTACTATCCGCGTTCCGTTCCCACTGTCCGCGGAAAATTTTCCTTCTTTATTCATCTGAGAGCTCTAGCCGAGCACCCCAGGTATCTTCAGTATTCTTGTGTCCCTCCATTTAGTGTCGATGATGACATGGTCCCCGATTCTGCTATGGGAATCAGATCGATTCACGGATTCGGATTTTCCGAACTCCCTTTTCGGATTGTTTCTGTAGATTTGTTGTTGTGTGGTTTTGTGGTTCTGTGGTTCCGAGAGAAGTTCGGATTTTTTCCGTAAATGGTTCTGTAGTTTTTGGTTTCCGAAGTTTATTTCGGATCCTTCGGATTTTTTGGAAAGGGTTCTGTGATTATTAATTTTTAGAAATAAAAATCTACATTGGGTTGGAAATTGGTAACTTTGATGTGGGATTATTTTGTGGTTTGTTATTCCTGGTTTAGAATATTTGGGTATTGACATTTTTCCAGGATTGGGTTATCCCGATTACAAAGGAGGTGCTGCCCAAATTTTCGGGAATATATTTTAAATTTTGAATAAAATTATTTTCAAATCCCGGCCTTTGCAAAACAAACTACATTTTGGAGTATTGGTTTTAAATGGATTTTTGTATCTTTTTGAGCGACGACCATATTGGTACATGGGCCCTAACTAAATGCAAACGAAACCGGCCAATCTGGACGTTGAGGCATTAGTTAAAACATGAGTTTGAATGACCAAGTCTGAGACGCATTTTTATAATTATCTTTAATTGATTATTATTTTTAGAATGGATTACTAATATTAGTAATTTTGATGCAGGGCTTCGGCCTACTGTTGGACCGTTCGCGGCATTCAGAGCTCACCTCTAAATTAAATTAATTTATGTAAAAATTGTAAGGACATAAGTCCAAGTTTTCTTTTCTATTTTCCTGTGGACCTGTAATAAGTAGTTTAGTTTTTCCTTTTCTTTTCTGGATTGTTGTTTTATAGGTAAACGCGTTAATAATAAAATGAGTATTTATTTTAATATAGAAAATTAATAAGAGTTTTCTCACATTAAATAAAATAAGATTTCGAGTTTGTAACTTAGACATTCACATGTTTTCTCATTTAAAAGGAAAAGCCTAATTTTATATATATATTTAAAATACAAAGTTTTTCCAAATTAACCGGTAATTGCCATTTTTCCCAATTAATCAGTAACCGATTTATTTAATGAAAATGATAACGAACGTAGATTGCGACGCTAGATTTCCGGTAGATTAATTAATAGCTTAAAACCTGACTAGGGTCTACCTCTAGAGATTGTAACTAGCACACCTAGAATGATTTTATTATGGTTCTAAGTCAAGTTCTCAACTGTAGGATCTCGGAGACGAACTTGACATCCTCTTCGGTATCGACTTTCCCGATCCAGTCAATTAACAGAGGCAAGTTACGATTATGTTTTTTGTATTTTATTTAGTAATTGTCTAGATGCATGTTTAAACCACATTGCTACACGGAACCTCTCCTAGGGTTCAGATATTGATTGATAATGATTGTGGGGATTGGGGGAATAGTGTAACGTTTATGGCCAATACCCCTCATATTGCATATTGTGCGAGCTTACTGTAGTGCCCCGCTCCCGTTGGGGCGAAGCACTATGTAATAGGTTCGTTCCAAGTCAGACATGGTCGGGAACATAGATGGCTAGTCTGACTCGACGACGAGTTTGGTATACAAAAACCATGGCATCAATAAAATCGATTTGGACGAGTGATATGAGTACCGTTCCAACTAATGGATCGACTACTGTTGGAATAAGTCCTAGATGCGGTAGGCGGCGTCTTGGCGAAGGAAATCTAAAGGGAGCGATGTAACCCGTCTGCCGTTGATTTTATTGGTTTTCTTAGCTTTCTGAATGAATTGTTACGTGGATTTGATAGTGTGCTTTCGCGTCGATTTCTGAATGCGTCTTTGGAAATTTCGAAGGAAGGATTGAAGGAAGGGTTCTAATTCGATGCTCGTGCCATTGCAGGAGTTCGTGTAACTGACGCTTGACCGTCGCGAAGCATTCTCCTACTCTCGGCGCAATCTCCTTAGGTGGGTGGTTCTTCGGCCCCTTCTTTTCTACTCCTTCCTGCCAACTAAATGTCACGCCCCAGAACCAAAATACTGGAGAGCAGGGGCAGACATAGCCAGCTACGTATATGAAATGGGATCCATCTCGCTATACGGTCACGGCTGTCTAGATACATGAGGGTTTACTACAAGCCAACAGTCTCTTATGGTCATGAACAAGCCTAGTGTCTCAATCACAAACAAGTAGGTAAAAGTCACAAGATGTATGATCATTAAATATACAATAATAAGGCGTCCCAAATATTACATATTCAGCTGATCATGAAGCTAGTCGTTACAAAATGTTAGGACTAGCAAGATTTTAGTCATACATGATCAACCCTAGGATCTGTCAATCATGTTACAGCCCGTAGGCAGACAGTAAGTAAGTGCAATCGAGCTAAACAGGTGCTCGTCGGCTAAACGCCTCAAAAGAATATTTTTACAATAAAGTGGGAGATCAAAAATAAATCCACTCGTTGCCCTGGTTATGTCTAGTCGCCACCATCGGGCTGGAAAGTCGGTAGATCCTCTGGAGCTGCTCCGAAATCTGGCCATACAACACCAGCTGGGTCAGACCCCAGAAAGAGCAAGTGCCACAAAGGAAGCTTCACTTAGGAACTAAAACCAGCAATTAGCACAGAAGGTAATAATATATATAGTAAAACTGGAGAAAATATAACATCACGAGGATATATGGTAAGATAACCATGAGACAATTCAGATAACCAGGTTACAATCCTTAAACCAAACAAGGACCGGGATTGTAACCCTTCGTCTGAACCGAACTTGGTTTCTCCCATTTATCAGCAAGGTACTATAAGAAAATCAGGACATGTAACAATTTATATAAGATCAAGGCAAGACTAGATTGATTATTCCCCATTCAACAATCACGACCAAGCAATAAGTACGACTTGATACTTTAACTAGCTAGGGTTGTCACAGGCCTAGTTACTAGCAAGATGCAGTGAGATTATTCCAAAGCCACAAGCCATGCAGACCATCCAGGTTACCCAGGTCGAAAATTAGGGGTTGAATTCAGGTGGATACATCGTCCAGAAAATACATGTACCCTTAAGTAGCTTGAAGGGTGCAACACATGACAGTGTGTTGGAAATGTGCTCTACTCGACGACAGGCTACAGATCCCAGGCGCGCCCAGGTAACGGGATTGCCTGTAGCTGGGAGATCTCTTTATGACTAATGTATTAATCTAGTTATTAGCCTTAGTCCATTTCAATAGGTACTCCTGACCGTGGTACTCAGGAGTCCCATCCTAGACATTATGCAAGAAAGGACTGGATTATTTGTACAAGCACAATCGTCCACGATGTCCAGGTTACTTATACAGGTCATGTCATGTCAGGTAGCCGTCGTAACAGCTTATCAAGATATATCATGTCAGGTTTACTGGTTAAGTGTACTTGTTAGGAGTGTGCCACGACGGGCCACTATCAGGTCATGTCATGTTTACTTTTCAGGAGCGCACCCCTACGGGTCACGATCGTGTTCAGGTACATGTGCAGGGCATCATAGTGGAAGCATTCAATCAGGAGACCCAAGTTATGTTGAGGTTACAAGACATGAGTTAACAATAATAATAATAATTAAATAGCAGGGCAAGGCACAGGAAGGAGCCCTGCGGCTCAGGATCACTAGAACTCATGCGGCCAATAAGGAGAGCGCATTCAACTTGATAAGGACAAAGGCATGCAGCTAAAAGGCAAGGGCGCATGCGGTCCCAAGAAGTTGGTTCTCATGCGGCCAGCGGAAGAGTGGGCTTCCTGCGGCTGACGGAAAGCAAGTCCATGCGATCAAGGGAGGACGGCGGCATATGCGGCTAGAAGTGATGGGCGCACATGCGACTGGCCGAAGAGTAGTTCCATGCGGCTGGCTGAAAGGTAGTTCCATGCGGCTAGCTGGGTTCGGCCCTTATACGGCTAGCGGGATTCGGATTCATGCGGCTTAAAGGGACGGATGCCCATGCGGCTGCAGAAGCAAGGGGGGTGCATGCGGCTGAGTGGGGAGAAGTCCATGCGGCTAGGAGTGCGAGGGTCTCATGCGGCTGAGAGCGACTGGCCGCATGAATGTTCATGTGGTCAAGTATTGCCTTGCGGCCAGAGAACTGTTCTTCTTCTCCGAAATTTCCGAGAAGAAGAACACCATAATCCCATGCTTCCAAGCTCCATAAAACCTTCATCCAGAGTCCAAATCCGAACTTCCGTAGGTCAAAATGGGGCAGAACGAAATTCTCTACAACATGGAACCATCAAAACTTAGAAATAACAAGATTAAGTAGATCAAAACCCAAGAAATCCAAAAATAAAATAAACTTAGATCTACAAGAATCTGGCCATGGAAAGTAAAAATGTCAAGTACTAAAGTATGTTAGAATGCTGTAAAGGAGAAAATGGAACAATAAAATTAGAGTTCCTCCATGAAGCAAGCTGTACTTGCCTAGACCCCTCTCTCTCTGGTAGGTGAAAAAGTTATGGTGGAGAAGAAGAAGAGTAATGAGGAGAGAGAAAGGAGGATGGGTAATAAATACTAATGGTGGTGGTAGGTAGGGGTTCACCCTTGGTTCATGATGAACCAAAGCAAAACCAAGCCAAGCCGAACCAACCCAAGAAATAACCAAGCCAAGAAGGAAAACTAAGCAAGGAATCATCAATACAAGATAAAATACGTATATGTATTCAAAAAATACGTAATACGAACCACATGTATTACAACTCTACCCACCTTAAAAGAATTCCGTCCTTGGAATTTAATTAAGAGGCTAGAGAGACGAGAACAAGCTATATTAATCACAAGCAAGCTATAATTAGGCAGACAATCACTCATTCAAGCAAGGAATCAAAGGCATGAGGCAGAAGGAAGACATTATACCTCACGAGTCAAACAAGTCAGGATATCGCGATCGAATATCATCATCACGCTCCCACGTTGACTCACCCAAAGAGTGATGACCCCAAGCAACTCGGACTAACTTAATAGTCTTGTTCTTGAGTATCTTCTCTCTCCAGTCCAATATAGACACGGGCCTCTCCTCATACGAAAGGTTGGTACCAACGACCAATTTCGAATGATCCAGGACGTGGCTCGGGTACGGGATACACCGTCGTAATTGGGACACATGGAACACGTCATGCACCTCGCTTAGCGACGGCGGAAGAGCGAGACGATATGACACATCTCCTACTCGCTCCAGAATATCGAACGGCCCTATATACCTAGGACTAAGCTTTCCCCGTACGCCGAAATAAATGATGCCACGGTTAGGCGAAATCCTCAGGAATACATGGTCGTCGACAGAAAACTCAAGAGGGCACCGATGAGAATCGGCCCAACGGCGCTGGCGATCTTGGGCAACTCGAAGATGATCCCGAACTATTCTGACCACTTCAACTGTCTGGGCAATCATTTCTGGACCGAGCATCTGCCTCTCTCCGACATCGTCCCAGGCTAGTGGGGATCGACACTTCCTGCCATACAGTGCCTCGAACGGTGCCATCTGGATACTAGCTTGGAAGCTGTTATTGTACGAAAATTCTACCAGGTGCAGGTGATCTTCCCACGAACCACCGAAGTCAAGTGTACAGGACCGCAACATATCTTCAAGAGTCTGGATTGTACGCTCCGACTGACCATCTGTCTGCGGATGATATGCTGAACTGAACTGGAGGTGAGTTGCCAAACTCTCCTGCAGGCTACGCCAAAAGTGTGACATGAATCTTGAATCTCTGTCCGAGGTGATACTAACTGGCACTCCGTGCAACCTGACAATCTGCCTGAGGTACATCTCTGCTAACTGAGCTGTCGACTGACCGACTCTGAACGAGAGAAAGTGAGCTACCTTTGTGAGCCTGTCAACTATAACCCAAATAGCATCTCGACCAGCTGGGGACCTAGGTAATCCAGTCACAAAATCTATGGTCACATGTTCCCACTTCCATTCTGGAATCGGCAAGGGCTGAAGAAGTCCAGCGGGCCTCTGATGTTCAGCCTTAACTTGTTGGCAGACTAAACAACGAGAGACAAACCGGGCTATCTCCCTCTACATGCCATTCCACCAAAAGTACTGCCGGATATTACGGTACATCTTCGTACCGCCCAGATGAATGGAATACTGAGAACTGTGAGCCTCTGCCATGATCTCATGTCTGATATCTCCACAGGATACACAAAGACGCTTACCATGTCGAAGTGTACCGTCTTCATGAATACACAACTCTGGTCTTTGTCCCGCCTCACACTCTGCTCTGAGTCGCTGAAGCTTGGAATCTGCTGACTACGCCACCCGGATCCTCTCGACGATAGTGGACTGAACTTGCATGCTGGCTATCAATGCCACACTGGTAGGGAGGACAACTTTAATACCCATCTTCTGAAGATCTGCTAACAGCTCTGGTTGCGCTGTTAGGAAATAAACTCCGGCTCTCCTGCTCAATGCATCTGCAACAACGTTGGCCTTCCCGGGATGATACTGCAAGTTGACATCATAATCCACAAGAAGCTCCAGCCACCTCCTCTGACGCATGTTAAGATCCTTCTGGATGAAAACATACTTCAGGCTCTTATGGTCGGCAAAAATCTCTACCCTATCTCCGTACAAGTAGTGCCTCCACAACTTAAGCGCAAACACTACTGCTGCCAGCTCCAAGTCATGGGTTGGATAATTCCTCTCATGATCATGAAGTTGTCGTGACGCATAAGCTATTACCTTCCCATGCTGCATCAGAACACATCCTAGGCCTCTGCCTGAAGCATCACAATACACTGAGAATCCTCCGGCTCCATCTGGAAGCGCGAGAATGGGAGCCGTCATCAATCCTCGCTTCAACTTCTCAAATAAATCCTGACATTCTGCTGTCCAAGCAAACTGCACCTCCTTGCGGGTCAACTGGGTCAATGGCGCCGAGATCCGGGCGAAGTCTAAAACAAATTGCTGGTAGTAACCGGCCAATCCGAGAAAACTACGAACCTCTGCAACTGTGCTGGGTACCGGCCATGACTCAATAGCCACAATCTTCTGGGGATCCACTTCTACTCCTCCTCGAGTGATGATATGACCCAAGTACGAAATACGATCGAGCCAGAACTCGCATTTACTGAACTTGGCATACAACTGGTGCTCCCTGAGAATCTGAAGAACCACACGGAGATGCTGCTCATGCTCCGTTTCGCTCCTGCTATAGACCAGGATGTCATCCAAAAACATAATCACGAACTGATCCAAATAAGGCATGAAAATATGATTCATGAGATCCATGAATACAGCCGGCGCATTGGTCACTCCAAATGGCATCACTAGGAACTCCCAATGCCCATACCTAGACCTGAAAGCTGTCTTCGGGATGTCCTGTTCTCTGACTCTGATCTGATGATATCCTGAGTGCAAGTTGATCTTCGAGAATACTGCTGCCCCTTTGAGCTGATCAAACAAGTCATCTATCCTCGGAAGAGGGTATCTGTTCTTAATTGTCACTGAGTTCAAGGTACGATAATTAACACATAACCTGGACGTACCATCCTTCTTTTTTACAAGAAGCATCGGGGCTCCCCAAGGTGATCCACTAGCACGAACGAATCTCTTGGTTCGAAGTTCTTCAATCATCTTGTACAAGATCTCCAATTCTGATGGCGCCATCCTGTAGACTCTCTCTGACACTGGGGCTATCCCGGGAATCAAGTCTATGGTGAACTCGATCTCCCGTTTCAGCGGCATACCTGAAAGCTCTTCTGGGAAAATATCTGGAAACTCCTCGACTATCCGAGGCAACTGCACTGCTGCTACTGCCATCGCAACACTGGAGGAGAAGGCTCGACTTCGCCTCGAGAAAAGAAAAACTCTGGCTCGCATAGAATGCTAAAAACAACCCTACCAATATGGCAGTCTATTCTAGCATACTGGTTTCTCAACCAATCCATCCCTAAGACCACATCATAATCGGCCATCGGGAACTCTATCAATCTAGCGGGAAATTCCTTACCGCTAACTACGATCTGACACGAGAAAAACACTCTATCGACTCCCACAAGCCCGTTACCAGTAAGTATATTGAGCCTTACTGATAATGACTCGGGCTTCAATCCTATCCGTGTCGCGAATAGTGCAGATATAAAAGAATGCGATGCACCAGAATCAAATAAAGCTGAAGCTGGAAAGGAGTTGACGAGAATAGTACCTGCCACTACCTCTCCTGGTGCCAATCTTTCCTCTGCGGTCATCACCATAGCCTGACCATGCCCTCGGGGTGCTGGTCCCCTCTGCTGAAATCCTCGCTGCCTATTCTGACTCAAGGCTTAGGCTTGAGCATGCTACTGGGGGTGTTGTTGCTGGAACTCCTGGGACTGAGGAGGCAGGGGCCTCGGCAATGGATACTGCTGCTGCTGGACCGGAGCTGGTCCTCTCACCGAAGAGCTAGAAAGATTGGACGATGATGAACCACCCTTATTCGGGCATGATCCAATCCTATGGTTAGCTGCTCCACACGCCAGACACAATCCCTGTGCCCTGCGACACTCTGCTACTACATGGCCTGACTTCCCACAATGAGAACATCCCACTGCGGAAAACAGCTTCTGCTTCTGCTGCTGAGGGTACGTCGGGGCGGAATGCTGAACCGACGTCACTGAGGCCGCTCGCCTCGGAGCTCTAATGGTCAAAGCCCTGGCTGCCGGGGCTGGTGCTGACGACTGATTCATCTGGCCGTGGGATCTGTAAGCCCCCTGAATTTCCCGAATTATTTTTCGAATTTTCTAATGAATTATTTTCAATAATTCATTTCTATATAATTGATTTTTGATCATTAATGCTCTTTACCGTGACTTGGAATTCTAGAGCATCAGGGATGCCAGTCTCTGGAAACTTCCTTCTTGAAGTTTGTAGTAGACGAGATTACCTTCACGTCGATATATCATGTCCCATCCAAACTCGTTCCCTTGTGCTCCTTTTGTATCGCGCAAGTTCGGGTCAATTTAGACCATTTAAATTATTAATTGATTTCCCACTCTTTTTCTTGATCATCATATGCACGTTACCATGACTTTTAATTTAGGAGCACCAAACCAGTCATTTTCTTGGAACCAACTTCTCATGAATGATCTACCCGAGACGCTCTTCCCCCATGACCTTCGTGTCCCACTCAGACACTCCATTTTGTGCTTCATTTCCTTCGCACAACTTTCGGGTCAATTTAGGCCAATTAATTATCTACCGTAAAACCTGATTTATTATCCAATTTAATTTCGGGACCCGACATCGACCCAACCTAGTCGACCCCAAATAGGGACATGGCCCACACGAAGCCTACTACCCGCCTGACACTTGTGTTCCATTTATTTGAGCCCCCGCATGTTATTTATTTATCCATGATTATAAATCCCTATTTTAATTCAAATAATTCACCCTGTCCGATTTCGACCCGACCTAGCTCGACCGAACCCGAACCCAAGCTCCGTATTGTTCTCTCATGACTGTCCAAAAACCCCACTTAATTTTCCTCTTTTTCCTATTTTGAAAAATATCACTTCTCTACTTTAGAAGAAAATATCTCATATATATATATATATATATATATATATATATATATATATATATATATATATATATATATATATATATATATATATATATATATATATATATATATATATATACACTCTTTCTCTCTCTTCTCTCCTACACACCTACACCCCTCCCCTCTCCCATCAGGACAACCCCCCAACCGACCTCTCTCACTCTCTCATCCAATAATATCACTCTCTCTCTCTCTCTCTTTATATTATATATATGCACACACAAACATCTCTCTCTCTTTCTCTCAACACACACACAAATATCTTTCTCTCTCTCACTCTCTCCTTTAACACAAACACACATACCCCTCTCTTTACAGCAGCATTCACCCCCCCCCCCCCCACACCCTCCTGTACCCGAACTAAACTTCCCCCTTCTTTCTTCTTTCTTTTTTTTACACACACAACTACACCACCACCACCACCATCATCCACATCTCCTCCTTCCTCCATGGCCAAGCCACCACCTTCACCATTCTTCTTCCTCTTCTCCCTGGACTTCTCCTCCTCCCCGGCCGTGCGCCATCCCCTGATCGAGCACAGCGCCACCAGCCTCCATCCCGAACACCTCCCCTCCTCCTTCTTCACTTCTTAATCACCAATGCCAACACCATCACCCCACCGCATCACCACCACGTCCAACACCACCTCCGTGAGCCCCTCGCCATGCCCATGGCCGCCGCCGTGCCAGGCCAGCACCATCGCCGCCGTGCGTGCGTGTGCCTGCATGCAGCAGCAGCCACAGCGCAGCCTCGCAGCAGCAGCGAGCGCATGGCCGCGCGCGCTGTCGCCGCCACCGGCGCCGTCGCGGTCGCCGCCGCCGCCGGCGAGCCTCCCCATTCGGCCGGGCGCACCCCCAGGCAGGCCCCCATGGCCACTGCCTTCCTCCCCGACGTGATACATAGGCGATTCGTACGTTTTGCACGGAATCCCGTCGACGCGCGCGCGCGCGAAGTCCAGAATTGGCGCCTCATCGCAGCGACTTCGTGCGCATTTCCCGGGGAATCCGACCGTTGGATCGGCGATTTCTTCACTCCGTTACAATCTCGGTATATCCCTCTTCACCTCTGTCAAGTTTGAACCGTTAATTTCGTCGTTTGATACATCAAAACCGGCCACCAAATTGACGTTTTAATTTGTACTGTTTTTGGACAGTTTTGCGACGCCAACTTCGCGGGTTCGTATCTTCGTCGTCGCAGCTCCGTTTTGTGCGCTACCGGTTCCGGTGCACAGCTGGTATAACCCTCTTCTTGCCCCCTTTAGATTTCATTTCAGTTTGAGCTTGTTAAGTCGGTCGAATTCGACGCCAAAGTTGGCCGTTCGAATTCTTAGTGTTGCACTTGTAAAATTCCATTTTTGAACCCGGGACTCCGGATTCAATTTCTGACACCACCAGTAGACTCGTGGCATCGTTCTGGCATGTTTTCATATAAAGGTTGCTTGATTTGGAGAACGTGGGTCCGGACACGCATTTCGGTGCAAAGCGGGTCCCACTTTCTGAGTCAACGGGTCACTTTTAGATCGGCTCATCGGAATCCAATTCTGGATATACCGTTGAGTTCGTATCGTCATTCTGAACTCGTTGACATATAATTTGCTGAGTTTTGAGGACATTAGCTCCGACACGCTTTTCCGTGCAAATCGGAATTTCAATGTCCTGGTCAACGGACCAATTTGAGATCGGGTCAACGGAATCCAATTCTGGATATACCGTTGGGTTCGTATCGTCATTCTGGATTCGTGGACATATAATTTATTAGGTTTTGTGCACTTTTATTTTGGCACATTTTTCGGTGCAAAGTGGGTCCGACACGGACACCATTTTGGTCCGAAATTACCTTTTTGCCCCTGTGTCCAAATTGGACTTATGGATAGGCTATCCTAGCTGATTTGACCATTCTGGACACGTTGGTGATGGTTGTTTCACCATCCGACAACATCTGTAGGTTTTTACCCCATTATTATAATCCTTCTCCTTTTGTGGTATTTTGAGATCCATCGATTTCAGTGATTTCCCAATCACTGAAATTGAATGAGTTGACCCTGTAGATGTTTTTAGAGACTAGCCTTGACCCTGTTTGACCATGGTTGACTGCTTTGACTAAACGTCGAAGTAGAGTCAACATTTGACCTAGGTTAGACTAGTTTTGACCTAGAGTTGACCATAGTTGACCAGTTGACCAAAAGTCAACTGTAAGTCAACCATTGACCCAGTTTGACCTAGTTTGACTTGGTTTGACTTATTGTGGCCTAGTTTGACTTAGTGGACTGAGTCTGACCTAGATCGCGTAGCTTATACTATAGAATCAAGACTAACACTGTTGAACCCTAATTAGTTTATATATATCTTATCTTTAGGTCTGTGGCATCACTCTGAGCATCGACCCCATTTGACAGCTCAGGACCGCAGGCGAGTACATTCACTGATAGTTTTCATTGTCTTGATATCTACTATATCCGATTCAGTTGTAGTGTCTTACTTGATTCTCGACACGATATTTCACGGACTAGTATACGTCGGATCCTGTCATGAGATGTTATTCCCGGATTTTCCTTGGTATATTGGTGTGTGATATCCATGTTTCATGTACTTATATAGATATTGATTTGGGAGTGGGCTGATCACCTGCTTTTGAATCCGTGTCATGACGTGCCATGTCCGGATCCATGTTACTATTCGAGGTGGGGGAATTATTAGGGGTTATGTGATCAAAGCCTCCCTGTCACTATTTTGCTAGCACCACCCTCACCTCACGTAGGGTGTAGCAGACACCCCTTGCCGGGTTATCCAGGTTGGCCGGCATGACCATTTCCAGAGATTTTCCTGTGATTGTCGGGCCAAGTGGATAACCCTACCATGACTCCCTAGCCGATCACATATCGCTCTAATAATTCAAATCACATTTTACATTTATTGTCGTATCTTATATTCCAGTTCAGTTTTACTTTATGTACTTCTCACCATGCTATGATTTCATTTACTCACATGCTCTACCTGCCTTTATACTGTACCATGATTTGAGACTAAGTTCTGTTTGAAAGAAGGGTTACAATCCCGGTCCTTGTTTGGTTTAAGGGTTGTAACTCAGCTTTCGAACGGTTCCCAAGTCTTTGTATATCTTTGTCTCGTAGTTCATTATACTGTCTCTTATAGAATTTGTCAATTCACATGGAACTGCTGTTAGTGTTTGTACTTGCTCATTTTCCTGACAGGATACCGTTGATAATATTTTAGGAGTAGTGGTGCCATTTTTGGACATCATGATGTTGCTAGCAGAGGTGGATCTTACTATTATTCTATGTGAGTTGCCTGGTAGATATCCTTAGTTAGTCTTGTTGTTCCTTCTTATTTTCCTGTCTTATGTTTCCTTCTAGTAGTTTCTAGTTGTTCTTGTGCTTAGTTATCTTTCTTGTCTTATCATCCCTAGCTGTTGTGATGTGACTAGAGTATATTTGTAGTTATAGGCCTTCTAGACGTAGTGTATATTTATTGGGTACTAGACAGCGTTCTACCGCCGATACTGCGGCGTAGGCTGGGCGTCGTCTACGTATTCGTACCCGTATATCCGGGTGCGGGTCGTGACACGTTTTTGTGGTGGCCCATGCAGGTCAGTCTTTACAATTAATGCGAAGTCGTGGTAGTACTTGAGCTTTTCTGTACTACTGCGAGCCTGCCCTATGATTAAGGTTGAGTCATGGAATATTTTAGGAATTTGGTACTCAGTCACATATTAGGAACTCTTGGTAGATTCCAGGGATGACCCCTGGAAATCTTATTTCGAACTTTTTGAAATTTTTTCCATTTGTTCTGTTCGTCCTGATTTCTGAAATATCTGTCCGTTATCAACTTTATTCTTCTTGGAATGAGTTGTTTACCCCAGAGGGAAGGTATAAGTTGCACTTATGTATCTTCTAGGTTGAGACGAGAATATGATTTGCCAGTTTCATATCAGGTTGGGATTGTTTTAGATTATATTCCAATGATTTCCTTTTATCTTGACCTAGATAGTACCTTTGGACATCTCCTGAGAATTTTCTTCTAAATCCTATCTCGAAATCTGTTTCCGCTAGTTTCCATTCAGTTATCTTTGATTCCTTGTTGAATTTTAAATCTTGATGTTCGTTCGTTGTTGACTTCGATTTTGATTTTGTTGAAGATAAGTTTCTCTGGATTGAGTTAAGATATTCTGATAAACATATTGATGAGGGCGATGGGAACGATAAATGTCTACTTTATTTATGGAGTTTAGAATTTATCGCAGTCATATTAGCTAGCCTGACAAGGGCATGGAGCCTGATTTTGGATATACTATCATGGTTATGGCATTTTGATTCTCTTGCAGCCATACCGGTTGGCGTGGTAAGGAATCTAGGTGACATAATTTAGGGTGTATACCTTAGTTATGGACTCTATCGTTTATTGCAGCTATGCTTACTGGCGTGGCGAAAATTCTGGCAACATGATTCGGGATAGACGTGTATGGTTATCAGATCTTATCTTAAATTGATTCACTTGTTTTAACCTATTGGGCAAGGGCAGTTCCTACTATTACTTCTGTTTTTCCATTCTTCTCTTCCTCATCGCATGATGATTTCTTCATCTTACCCTTACTTCCTCCGTCTTGATCAATTATGTCTTGATTCCACCAATTACTTATCTCGTATCTACTCTGTCAGCCATACTTTGAAAACCTTGAAAATTTTAGAATTTTCATATCTTTTTATCTTGGGAGAAATCGAGGAAGTATCGTAATCATCCGTCTCGGAGTAGACATTGTGGGTAGCAGTCGAAGCAGAGCGAGATGATTACCCCGGCTTCCTCCTACGATCCCATATTCTGGTTTCTATGATAACAGAAGCAATTCAATTCTACATCCTTGATTTGTTAATTATATTTTGATATCGTGAGATTGATCCTCTCTGATTGACCAATCTATTCTGGTTGTCTAGTTTTATCATGCCAAAGAGTCTTGATTGTTGATTAAACTTAAATGGTTTCGAATTCCATTGTGATATGATTTCCTTCTTAGATGCTCGTGTCCAGACTTCGTTGATTTTGTTCTCCATCTTGCCCAAATTCTGATTTACTCAAAACTTGAACAATTTAAATCGTACTGAGACTAAATTATTTATTTTCATCGTGATTGGACAATGCTATCATCACTCGTGCTTTAAACTTTTGATTCAATTCTGGCAAATGACTAAATTCTATTACAATCACGATTAGGCTTCATACTATCCTTGATTATGCCGGAGTCTCATTTTCTGAATCGTGTCCCAATGACTTAACTTATCTATAATCGTGCCTATATGATTCTGTTTATATTTTGATTCTATCGTGCGAAAATTTTTCATCGTGCCTGAATAATTGTGAATTGAATATCTTAATCGTACAAACATGTCATTCTATGAACGTGCCTAAGTTTTTGCCTAAAACTTGCTATCTTGTTTTACCCCTACTACAACCTTAATTTCGAGGACGAAATTTCAATAAGGTGGGTAGGATGTAAGCCCCCTGAATTTTCCGAATTATTTTTCGAATTTTCTAAAGAATTATTTTCAATAATTCATTTCTATATAATTGATTTTTGATCATTAATGCTCTTTACCGTGACTTGGAATTCTAGAGCATCAGGGATGCCAGTCTCTGGAAACTTCCTTCTTGAAGTTTGTAGTAGACGAGATTACCTTCACGTCGATATATCATGTCCCATCCAAACTCGTTCCCTTGTGCTCCTTTTGTATCGCACAAGTTCGGGTCAATTTAGACCATTTAAATTATTAATTGATTTCCCACTCTTTTTCTTGATCATCATATGCACGTTACCATGACTTTTAATTTAGAAGCACCAGACCAGTCATTTTCTCGGAACCAACTTCTCATGAATGATCTACTCGAGACGCTCTTCCCCCATGACCTTCGTGTCCCACTCAGACACTCCATTTTGTGCTTCATTTCCTTCGCACAACTTTCGGGTCAATTTAGGCCAATTAATTATCTACCGTAAAACCTGATTTATTATCCAATTTAATTTCGGGACCCGACATCGACCCAACCTAGTCGACCCCAAATAGGGACATGGCCCACACGAAGCCTACTACCCGCCTGACACTTGTGTCCCATTTATTTGAGCCCCCGCATGTTATTTATTTATCCATGATTATAAATCCCTATTTTAATTCAAATAATTCACCCTGTCCGATTTCGACCCGACCCAGCTCGACCGAACCCGAACCCAAGCTCCGTATTGTTCTCTCATGACTGTCCAAAAACCCCACTTAATTTTCCTCTTTTTCCTATTTTGAAAAATATCACTTCTCTACTTTAGAAGAAAATATCTCCTATATATATATATATATATATATATATATATATATATATATATATATATATATATATATATATATATATATATACACTCTTTCTCTCTCTTCTCTCCTACACACCTACACCCCTCCCCTCTCCCATCAGGACAACCCCCCAACCGACCTCTCCCACTCTCTCATCCAATAATATCACTCTCTCTCTCTCTCTCTCTTTATATTATATATATGCACACACAAACATCTCTCTCTCTCTCTTTCTCTCAACACACACACAAATATCTTTCTCTCTCTCACTCTCTCCTTTAACACAAACACACATACCCCTCTCCTTACAGCAGCATTCACCCCCCCCCCACACACCCTCCTGTACCCGAACTAAACTTCCCCCTTCTTTCTTCTTTCTTTTTTTACACACACAACTACACCACCACCACCACCATCATCCACATCTCCTCCTTCCTCCATGGCCAAGCCACCACCTTCACCATTCTTCTTCCTCTTCTCCCTAGCCTTCTCCTCCTTCCCGGCCGTGCGCCATCCCCTGGCCGAGCACAGCGCCACCAGCCTCCATCCCGAACACCTCCCCTCCTCCTTCTTCACTTCTTAATCACCAACGCCAACACCATCACCCCACCGCATCACCACCACGTCCAACACCACCTCCGTGAGCCCCTCGCCGTGCCCATGGCCGCCGCCGTGCCAGGCCAGCACCGCCGCCGCCGCGCGCGCGTGCGCCTGCACGCAGCAGCAGCCACAACGCAGCCTCGCAGCAGCAGCGAGCGCATGGCCGCGCGCGCTGTCGCCGCCACCGGCGCCGCCGCGGTCGCCGCCGCCGCCGGCGAGCCTCCCCATTCGGCCGGGCGCACCCCCAGGCAGGCCCCTATGGCCACTGCCTTCCTCCCCGACGTGATACATAGGTGATTCGTGCGTTTTGCACGGAATCCCGTCGACGCGCGCGCGCGCGAAGTCCAGAATTGGCGCCTCGTCGCAGCGACTTCGTGCGCGTTTCTCGGGGAATCCGACCGTTGGATCGGCGATTTCTTCGCTCCGTTACAATCTCGGTATATCCCTCTTCACCTCTGTCAAGTTTGAACCGTTAATTTCGTCGTTTGATACATCAAAACCGGCCACCAAGTTGACGTTTTAATTTGTACTGTTTTTGGACAGTTTTGCGACGCCAACTTTGCGGGTTCGTATCTTCGTCGTCGCAGCTCCGTTTTGTGCGCTACCAGTTCCGGTGCACACCTGGTATAACCCTCTTCTTGCCCCCTTTAGATTTCATTTCAGTTTGAGCTTGTTAAGTCGGTCGAATTCGACGCCAAAGTTGGTCGTTCGAATTCTTAGTGTTGCACTTGTAAAATTCCATTTTTGAACCCGGGACTCCGGATTCAATTTCTGACACCACCAGTAGACTCGTGGAGTCGTTCTGGCATGTTTTCATATAAAGTTTGCTTGATTTGGAGAACGCGGGCCCTGGCACGCATTTTGGTGCAAAGCGGGTCCCACTTTCTGAGTCAACGGGTCACTTTGAGATCGGCTCATCGGAATCCAATTCTGGATATACCATTGAGTTTGTATCGTCATTCTGGACTCGTTGACATATAATTTGCTGAGTTTTGAGGACATTAGCTCCGACACGCTTTTCCGTGCAAATCGGATTTTCAATGTCCTGGTCAACGGACCAATTTGAGATCGGGTCAACGGAATCCAATTCTGGATAAACCGTTGGGTTCGTATCGTCATTCTGGATTCGTGGACATATAATTTGTTAGGTTTTGTGCACTTTTATTTTGGCACGTTTTTCGGTGCAAAGTAGGTCCGACACGGACACCATTTTGGTCCGAAATTACCTTTTTGCCCCTGTGTCCAAATTGGACTTATGGATAGGCTATCCTAGCTGATTTGACCATTCTGGACACGTTGGTGATGGTTGTTTCACCATCCGACAACATCTGTAGGTTTTTACCCCATTATTATAATCCTTCTCCTTTTGTGGTATTTTGAGATCCATCGATTTCAGTGATTTCCCAATCACTGAAATTGAATGAGTTGACCCTGTAGATGTTTTTAGAGACTAGCCTTGACCCTGTTTGACCATGGTTGACTGCTTTGAGTAAACGTCGAAGTATAGTCAACATTTGACCTAGGTTAGACTAGTTTTGACCTAGAGTTGACCATAGTTGACCAGTTGACCAAAAGTCAACTGTAAGTCAACCATTGACCCAGTTTGACCTAGTTTGACTTGGTTTGACTTATTGTGGCCTAGTTTGACTTAGTGGACTGAGTCTGACCTAGATCGCGTAGCTTATACTATAGAATCAAGCCTAACACTGTTGAACCCTAATTAGTTTATATATATCTTATCTTTAGGTCTGTGGCATCACTCTGAGCATCGACCCCATTTGACAGCTCAGGACCGCAGGCGAGTACATTCACTGATAGTTTTCATTGTCTTGATATCTACTATATCCGATTCAGTTGTAGTGTCTTACTTGATTCTCGACACGATAGTTCACGGACTAGTATACGTCGGATCCTGTCATGAGATGTTATTCCCGGATTTTTCTTGGTATATTGGTGTGTGATATCCATGTTTCATGTACTTATATAGACATTGATTTGGGAGTGGGCTGATCACCTGCTTTTGAATCCGTGTCATGACGTGCCATGTCCGGATCCATGTTACTATTCGGGGATGGGAGAATTATTAGGGGTTATGTGATCAAAGCCTCCCTATCACTATTTTGCTAGCGCCACCCTCACCTCACGTAGGGTGTAGCAGACACCCCTTGCCGGGTTATCCAGGTTGGCCGGCATGACCCTTTCCAGAGATTTTCCTGTGATTGTCGGGCCAAGTGGATAACCCTACCATGACTCCCTAGCCGATCACATATCGCTCTAATAATTCAAATCACATTTTACATTTATTGTCGTATCTTATATTCCAGTTCAGTTTTACTTTATGTACTTCTCACCATGCTATGATTTCATTTACTCACATGCTCTACCTGCCTTTATACTGTACCATGATTTGAGACTAAGTTCTGTTTGAAAGAAGGGTTACAACCCCGGTCCTTGTTTGGTTTAAGGGTTGTAACTCAGCTTTCGAACGGTTCCCAAGTCTTTGTATATCTTTGTCTCGTAGTTCATTATACTGTCTCTTATAGAATTTGTCAATTCACATGGAACTGCTGTTAGTGTTTGTACTTGCTCATTTTCCTGACAGGATACCGTTAATAATATTTTAGGAGTAGTGGTACCATTTTTGGACATTATGATGTTGCTAGCAGAGGTGGATCTTACTATTATTCTATGTGAGTTGCCTGGTAGATATCCTTAGTTAGTCTTGTTGTTCCTTCTTATTTTTCTGTCTTATGTTTCCTTCTAGTAGTTTCTAGTTGTTCTTGTGCTTAGTTATCTTTCTTGTCTTATCATCCCTAGCTGTTGTGATGTGACTAGAGTATATTTGTAGTTATAGGCCTTCTAGACGTAGTGTATATTTATTGGGTACTAGACAGCGTTCTACCGCCGATACTGCGGCGTAGGCTGGGCGTCGTCTACGTATTCGTACCCGTATATCCGGGTGCGGGTCGTGACAGGATCTCTTCCGACCTCCGGCCCTATCCACAATCCTCTTGGAGGTATACTCATGCCTCCTAGCTGCTCTCAAGACTGCATCAAAAGTCTGATGTTCAAACTGCTCAACTGCCAACAAAATCTTCAGGTGAAGCCCTTGCTGAAATTACTGGGCTCTATCATACTCGGTTGTCACCAAGGTGGAAGCAAACCGACTGAGCCTCGAAAACTCGGTCGCATATCCGTCGACCGTTCTGCCCATCTGCTTCAGATTGGTGAACCTCATCTGTAGATCGTACCGAGCTACAGCATCAAAATACTTGGTCTGGAATCTCTCTCTGAACACCGCCCAAGCAATGGGTGCTGCTAATCCAACGGCCTGAGCCGCCCACCAGCTGCGGGCCAAATCCAACAACTGCAGGCGCACTACGGCCACCTTCTCGTTCTCTGGGGTCCTTGCTGCTTCTAGAATTACCTCTGTGTCCTGAAGCCAAGCATCTGCAGCGATAGCATCTTCACTACCGTCCCTTACAAACATCACTCACGAGGATAATACCACCCCCGGTCGTGATCTTGTAAGTCCTAGGCAACGATTCAGCTACTATACCATGCCTAATCGCAAAAGATACTGAAATGAAGCTATGAGATGCACCAGAATCAAACAATGCAAATGCTGAACTGGAGTCGAGAAGAATCGCACCTGCAATCAGCTCTCCAGTCACCTCTGCATCTCCAGCTGCCATGGCGAAAGCTCGCCCCTGGTGGCCTCCCCTGGCCTGCTGCTGGTGCTGGACAAACCTCTGCTGCTGAGTCGGCAGGGCTGGTCCCCGCTGCTGGCCCACTGCAGCTCTGGCTCCACCTCCTCCTCCCGGAGCTGTCCGTGCTATACGGTACTCCCTCATCTGGTGGTCTGCTGAACCACACAATAGACACAGGCCTAGCCTCTTCCGGCACTCATTGAAGACATGCCCAGGCCTCTTGCAGTAGGCACAAGTGACTCCCTGTCTCTGACCCTGCTGGTGCTGCCTCGGCTGCTGCTGGTGATGAACTGGCCTCTGCTAGATCGGCTGAGGCTGGAACTGCCTCGGCTGCTGAAACTGAAAGTGGGGCCTCTTGGCCTAGCCCCCGCTGCTGCTGCCTCCAACTGGGTCTCTCCCTCTCTTGAGCCTAAGCTCAAGATCATCCTCAGCTAACAGGGCCCCCGTCAAGATCTCCTCAAACGTAGCATCTCTGCTGCCCTTGGTCAGGGACTTGACCTCCTTGACCAGACCCTTCCGGAACCTCTGGGCCTTCGCCGTCTCGCTCAAACCCTCAACAAACCTGCCGAGGCGGCCAAACTCTCCCGTATACTCCTCAACTGAGAGGTTCCCCTGGACCAAGCTCTCAAACTGCGACTCTAAGGCCCTGACTGCTGAATCTGGGAAGAACTTCTTCTTGAAGAAGCCCTTGAACTGCTTCCAAGTCTGCCCAGGTACCCCCACCCTGGGGTCTGACTGATACCTGTTGCGAGCAAGATCTCGCATCCGGCTAGCTGCGGCCTCGATCTGAAGGTCTGCCGGAATCCTGGCCAAGCGGAAAATCTCCTCTATATGCTCGATCCACTCATCGGCATATAGGATCCCCTCTGTCCCCAGAAAGTCTCTGGGGCTCATCTTCTGAAACTGCTCGATCCCTGGTGTCCTCGGCTGCTGCACCACTGGTCGTGCTGCTGCTGTCGTGACGGCCAACTCCATGCCTCTATCCTGCCGAGCCTGCTGTCGGTCCATGAACTGCTGGAAATACGCGAACATCTGAGCTGCGTCCACGTATCCTGGAGGTGGTGGCGGCTGGAAGGGATCCTCTGGAATGACCGGGTCCTGCCTCCCAGTCGGTGGATGCCTACCCCCTGCTGCGGCTGCCGAGGTCTCAACACGAGCTGAGGTGACAAGAGCTGCAGTCTCCTGGCCTCGCCGTGCTGGCTGAGAGGTAGCAGTCCCCTCTATAGCATCCTCATGGGTGGCACGCTGCAATCGAGTCTCTACCATCCTGAAGATAGACAAACAAGAGTATAAATTTCTGAGAAAGAAGCGAAATAACAAAGGCGGACAATTATAATTCAAAGGATCAGCTGACAAAAGGATTTAGATGGCAATAAAAGGAATTTTTCCTAAAGTGATTGAGTATCTTAAAATTAATGTCCTATATCCTATAGCAGGCTGCAGTGATACTCTAGTTCGAGTACCACTACACTTCTAGTCTAGACCTGCATGGACCACCACTAAAAACGTGTCACGACCCGCACCCTAGAGTAAGGGCACGAGACGTGGGTACGTCCAGCCTACGCTGCAGTGTCGGCGGTAGAACGCTGTCCTAGGTCACAACATCTAGCAATATATACATCTAGTGTAAACTCCCAATATTTTCTAAATTATTTAGTGCCTTAAAAATTATTTTTCTATATTATTTCGAATTTATTTGGTATACGTTCGTAAATATAAATGCATGTGTGTGTGTATTATATGTGCACTTGTTAATATTCTATTAAATAAGACATATAGTGAATTCTAGGATTTTAGGAATTTATTGGTAAATTTTTGGTAATTTATTGCTTGCCTAAATTAATTATATATATATATATATATATATATATATATATATATATATATATATATATATATATATATATATATATATATATATATATATATATATATATATATATAGTTATTGTTTAGAAAAAAAAAAAAGAGATTGGTGGGGGGGCCGAACCCCCCCATATATATAGTTATTGTTTAGAAAGAAAAAAAAAGAGATTGGTGGGGGGGCCGAACCCCCCCCCCCCCCCCTTAACCAATTGTGTTAGCAGCAGTAGCTGCAACACTTAAAAACCCGACCCCCTAAGAATCCAAACCCCCCTTGGCAGCAACTCTAGTTGCTATTTTAGCAAAAACCAAAACAACTTTTGGTGGGACCCGAACACCCCCTAATACCCATGTCACATAGCAGCAGCTGCTATAGAGTTGCTTGCAACCCGAGCACCTAAGACCCCCGGCCCCACCTCCTTTTATGTGGGCTGTGAGCAGCAGCTGCTATTGAAAGTTGTTATATATACAACTTTCTCTACAAACATCGAAACCCTAATCTTCCAAAACGAAAGTTGAGGCTGATTATACCCTCTTCGTCCACGAATTCGTTTCACCAGCAACGGAAATTTGTGCGCGACGAACGGAGCTTTAGAAGTCAGCCCCGCGTCACCCACGGAGCAGTTTTCCCACTCAAGGTACCCAACTTCTCCGTTTGATTTCTCTCTCGATTCTAGTCCGTTTTTAGAGCCGTAAATTCGTGTAGAAATCCCTCATGACCCTCTTCAAGATCCCCCCAGTGGATTTTGACATGGCCATCCAACTTGCTCGAAAAATCGAGACGAAGTTGGAGAAAAACCCATTTTTCTGATTATTAAAAACTGTTTCGAAACGCCAACTTGTCGGCCGCTTTTCTCGCCGACCATTAAACTTTCGTAAAAAAACTAATTGAACACGTTTGAAGACAACCTAACCACGATGGAAACGTAACAGGTAGATTAGTATTTCGATTTCTGTGTGTGTATTAATCCCATGTTAAACTTGTGAGAAAAACTGATTTCAAAAATAATAAATTTCTGAATTTTTGTCCGATACGACGTCGCCCCGACAAACCGGGCGACGTGGTCGCGCGTTATATGCATCGAAAGGTGCGTATGGACGTTGCGGATACGTGGGAACTGACGGAACTCAGTTTCGTCGCGTGTGTGCGACGAAATCAACGTGTATCCGTCGAAATACCCCGTATCGGCGTTTTGCAAACTTGTCCATAACTTTGTGTACAGTCGTCGAATCGAGACGAAACTTGCGCCAACAGGTCCGGATCGAAATTCTGGTCCTGCATGCCAAGTTTGGTTCGATTCTGAGAAGGACGAATCGCAACCCAATTTTGGTGGGCCCGCGACCCACTCAAACGGGCGACTTTGTGCACGGCTCCTCGGAATCCAAAACTGGGCATACCGTTGAGTTTCTCTCCTCAAATTAAAATCGTAGACATGTAGTTTGACGACTTTAGAGACCGTAGACTTCGGCACGCGTTTCGGTGCAAAGCGGGTCCAACGGCGGACATCGTTTTGACCCGAAATTACGATTTTGCCCATGTTCCAGAATCTGACTTTTGGACAGGCGTTTTCTAGGTATATCTTTTTCACCGAGACCATTTTTGATGTTTGTTTCAGAGTTTGGAGTCATCTGTGATTTGTGAGTTTTGGTGCTGACGTTTGCTACTCTTGGACTTGCCACTTGCACCATCAGGCAAGATACCTTGCCACCTTACTCTGTGATTATTATATTCTTATTTTCAGTTGTTATTTTCAGCATTTTATTTCGTGTTATTTAAACTGTGCGTCCAAGTCACACTTGGGTGCAAGCGACTCTATCGGTCGTTTTTCTTGCTTTATTTATTCTCTTGCATTGACTTAGTTTATTGACCACCCATTGATATTGAGATATTGGTATATCTCATACGGCCTTGACACTTGCTTACCACGAGTTGTGAGTCACATGTAGGACACGTATCCGCGTAGTCGGCTGGCCACCGATACGTATGGAGCGTGCGACGGATAGGAGTAACTGCCAATAGAATTGCATGCTAGAAGACTTAGCAGTTACTAGAGGTTCATGAGTCATGGATGTGACCCTACTAGGCATTGGGTGGGGAGAACAGTGTCCTTAACGTATGGGTCCTTATGCACTTTCCTATTACTGATACTGCTGGCCTCTGACATTCGAGGAATGTTATACTTTGAGGTCCCTGGTATCCTGATGGGGCCATACCTGTGTTACTGCTACTGAGCCAGATACCCATGCGTTGAAGGTCTGTTCTTAACTGCATTTACACTGTAGAACTGGTAGGCATCCTATTGCATGCATCTCTTTTCTTTCTATTATATTATCACAGTTATATGGCATGGTGTTTTCTTGTATCTTGCTATGTCCCCTGAGGACCTGGTTATCTTTCCAGGATTAGATGACTTTCCACAGGAGTACGGAGCGGCTCTAGATCCATCTTACATCGATGACGAGGCAGTCACTACTGATCTCTAGTTTATTCTATATTTGAGACATTAGTGGACATTATTTTACATCTATTTCTCTTTCTGTTTTGCGGAGGTCGGACTCCGATCTTGTGAGACTATTTTTCATAGCTGTTTGGAGTGAGTTTGTTCACCCGGCTATCTTTTGATACTCTTAGTTATTTATTTGGACTTCATTATCTTCTGTGTTGAGCTGTGATGAGATTAGATATGTTATTCTGGCCTGTGATTATTTATTTACAGCTTATGTGCATATATGAGAAATTCTATATATTGGTGTGTTCTTTGTATATGTGCAGCTGGCATGTTCACGTACTTGGTCCTATGTATTTTGGGACTGGGGCGTTACATCTAGACAGTTATACTCCCCGAGTGGGGGTGACATAGCAATAATAACTCAATCACAACTTGTCACGCCCCAGAACCAGAATACTGGAGAGCGGGGGCAGACATAGCCAGCTACGTATATTGAAATAGAATACATCTCAACCATACGGTCACGGCTGTCTAGATATGAGGGTTTACTACAAGCCAGCAGTCTCTTAAGGTCAAGCCTATTGTCTCAATCTCAAGCAATTAACAGAGTTACAAGATGTGAGAGCATCAAATATATATATATAAGGCGTCCCAAATATTACATATCGGATGATCATGAAGCTAGTCGTACAAAATGACAGGACTAGCAAGAGTTCGGTCATACATGATCAACCCTAGGATTTGTTAATCATGTTTACAGCCCGTAGGCAGACAGTAAATAAATGTGCATCGAGCTAACAGGTGCTCGTCGGCTAAACGCCTCAAAGAATAAATTTACATATAAGTGGGTGAAACAAAAAAGGAAAACCCACTCGTAGCCCGGGTTTCGTCTAGTGTTCACCATTGGGCTGGAAGCTTGGTAGATCCTCGGGAGCTGCTCCGAAATCTGGCCACACAAAACCAGCTGGGTCAAACCCCAGAAAGAGCAAGTGCCACAAAGGAGGCCACAAATAAGAACAAAAGCCAGCATATCAGAACATAAAGAATAAAGGAATGTACAAGTAATAAAAGTACACAGGACGATAAACGACTAGGGACGTGGAACCATTCCGGGAGCCAGGTTACAATCCTTAAACCAGACAAGGACCGGGGTTGTAACCCTTCGCCTGAATAGCTCATTGTCTCTACCCATTTATCGTTTAAGATAAGTAAAACAAACATGCTCAGGAGATAGCAGGTACTGGAGCTAGACAAGACTTAGACCAGGCTGGACACCATCCATTCACAATCGGCCAAACAAATACTACGGCTTACTACTTTAACTAACTAGGGTTATCACAAACCTAATTACTAACAAGATGCAAGTAAGAATTCCAGTCCCAAGCCCTGCAGACTATTCAGTTATCCTTCCGCGGGTTGAGAGTTATAGGTGGGTACATTGCCCGGGAGACAAATGTACCCTTAGGTGACTTAGAGGGTGCAACACATGACAGTGTGCTGGAAATGTGCTCTACTCGTCGGCAAGCTACAAGTCCATTAAAGCGCCCAGATAACGAGATTGCCTGTGACTGGGAATTCTCCATGTTCTAGTTTGATCTACTCATTAGCCTAATCCAATTTAGCGCGAGTCCCTGGCCGTGGTACCCAGGGAGTCACGTCCTAGACATGATGCAAGACAAGACAAGTGGATTGTACAAGCAAGCAAGCAGGAGCACCCACGGTGCCAAGTTGATTATACGAGTCAAGTTACAAGTTACAAGTCAAGTCAGGAGTGCGCCGCCGCGGGTCACTATCAAGATAAATCATGTCAGGTTGGTCATGTCAGGAGTCCACCACTACGGATCACTGCCATGTTATGCTAGTTCCTTGTCATACCAAGCTATGTATAAAAGTCATTCCAAACATATTAAGTAAAATCAAGTTCATGACAAAATTCATCATAGGCAAGTAGGTTGTGCAAGGGGTTCAGGGATTGGGCTGCGCAGGGTATGTACTGCGCATGGAAGAGCTGTGCAAGAGTTGCCTTGCGCAAGGGTTACCTTGCGCAAGGGTAGACTGCGCAGGGGGTCAAGGGGCACAGGGTTAAAGGGACACAGGGGATGCCTTGCGCATCAATTGGATTGCGCAAGGGAGGATTGCGCAAGGGTAGACTGCGCAGAGTATGGACTGCGCAATGGCCGAGTGCGCAGGGGTTACTTTGCGCAGGGCTGGTTTGCGCATGGCTAGCTTGCGCCAGCGCAATCCAGCACAGCGCAAAGCACTGGCTGAGCCTATGCGCAATCGGCCATGCGCTAAAGAGCACAGGCCGGGGTGCGCAAACGGTCAAGTGCTAAAGAGCACTGGCCGAGAGCCTTCACCAAGGCTGAGATGAACTCCTCAAGAACACCAAAAACTTCAAATCTTCATAACTTAGCCAAATCAAAACAAAATCTAGATTTTCAAAGTTCTAACTTGAGTAAAATCGAATTCTCTTCCACATGGAAGCATCAAAATATGCAAAAATCGAAGTTTAATAGATCAAAACCAAGGATTTTCGAAAATGGTTAAAACCTAGATCTAGAAGAATGAAAGCTCCAAATCACAAAATGCCAAGTTCTAAAGTTGTTCTCCATGGCCTAATCTAGTTAATGGACAAATAAAAAGTGGTGCTTATTTGATGGCAAGGTGCACTTGCCTATGGGTTGGGGAGTTGTGTGGAAGAAGGAAGAAGAAGAAGTAAGAAATTAATGGAGTTATGGAGGAAAGAGAAAAGGTTGGTAGGTTTTAATGAGGGTGGTTGTGATGGAATGGAGGTGGAGAATAGGCTAAGGTGTTCCACTCATGATGAACCAAACCAAACCAAACCAACTCCACAAAATAAAACCAAGCCATGGTCCAAAACCCATCTACGAGAAACCAAATCCACAAGTCGAGAAAATAAAATACGTACCAAAACCAAATTACGAGTACAAATACGAAATACAGGAAATGGGGGTGACAACTCTACCCACCTTCAAAGAATTCCGTCCTCGGAATTTAATCAAGGAGCTAGAGATTGCCACGACAAGCTATACTAAGCACAGACAAGCTACACTAAGCAGTTCAAGCATACAATCATACAACGCAAGCAAGAAAAGGGAAAGCGTAAGGCATAAGAAAGACATTATACCTCACGAGTCAAACAGGTAGGGATATCACGATCGGATGTCGTCCTCACGCTCCCACGTTGACTCACCTAGAGAGTGATGACCCCAAGCAACACGGACTAAGTTAATAGTCTTGTTCTTGAGCGTCTTTTCTCTCCGGTCCAATATAGACACGGGCCTCTCCTCATACGAAAGGTTGGTACCAACAACCAATTCCGAATGATCTAGGATATGGCTTGGGTCCGGGATGTACCGTCTTAATTGGGATACATGGAATACATCATGTACCTCACTTAGCGACGGCGGAAGAGCGAGACGATAGGACACGTCGCCTACTCGCTCCAAAATATCGAACGACCCTATATACCTAGGACTAAGCTTTTCCCGCACGCCAAAATGAATGACTCTGCGGGTGGGCGAGATCCTAAGGAATACATGGTCGCCGACAGCAAATTCTAAGGGACGCCGATGAGCATCGGCCCAATGGCGCTAGCGATCCTGAGCAACTCGGAGGTGATCTCTGACTTTCCTGACCACTTCAACCGTCTGAGAAATCAGTTCTGGACCGAGCATCTGCCTCTCTCCGACATCGTCCCATGCTAACGGGGATCTGCACTTCCTGCCATACAGAGCCTCGAAGGGTGCCATCTGGATACTGACCTGGAAACTATTGTTGTACGAGAATTCCACCAGGTGCAGGTGATCCTCCCACGAACCACCGAAATCAAGGGTACATGATCGCAACATATCTTCGAGAGTTTGTATAGTACGCTCTGACTGCCCATCTGTCTGCGGATGATACGCTGAGCTGAACTTGAGACGAGTCCCCAACCTTTGATGAAGACTGCGCCAGAAGTGCGATGTGAATCTCGTAATCCCAGCAATATCCAACAGTACAAGGTCTCAGATAAAAGAATATATACAATACTGATCTCCAAAATAGAGTCTAACTAGAACATGTCTCCAAACTACAAATGATAAACAGCCTAACTAGTCTAGTCTAGGCAGTCGGGATGAAATCCTCAGCTAGAGCTGGGTCCTCCTGAGGGTCCAGCTCGCAGGTGTCATCTAAGGCTGCCCCGTAGTAAGTGTCCAGGCAGGCCTCCTCCTCGTCCTCTGTAATATTTCAACAGGTCCAGTCAGGATAGAAACGAGTACAGTACATCTCAACAGATCATAGTAGGTTAGAAAATATAGACATGCAGTAAAATAAGATACAAGTACTGAAAGAAGTGCAGTATGTAAACAGAGAGAGAACTGTAATAGAAATATCTACTATACATAGAGAACTAGCAGTGACTAGTGAGTCAGAGTACAATATGAACATGTAAATGGCATAGGAGATTCTGATAAGACACTAAGGAATGATTCTGATAAGATACTACTGGTGTATTATTCACATGTCCAATTCTACTCTCCCGTACCCCCAATCAATACACAAGGATCCAGCCAGGTTATGTTATATGATGCTATGTAACAGACCCCGAAGGTAATAGACCCCGAAGGTGATAAGCCCCCGAAGGTAATAGACCCCGAAGGTGATAGACCTCGAAGGTAATACATAGTAGTCCCATGAATGGGATAAGGATTCTAGGAAGACTCTACGATCATAAGAGTATATGTCGTAAGTGATCAAAGAACCAATGAAGCATATGATACGTCATGTAAGTGAAACGCACAGAACATGTAGTACCGGATGCTCCCTAAGGATAACATCTCGAGAAGGGATCCATATAGTACCAATCCGTGTGACCAACGTGACAGTACAAGTAAAGTAATCTACTGCAGGAATTAATTCTAAGCAGGATATGAAATGATCAGAGAATGTACTCGCCTGTAACTGAGTGTCCAGTATGAAACGTACTGTCCAAGGAGTGGTATCTGGCTCCTAAACAGAACAGCACAAGTCACAACAAGCCCAGAATAGTGAAATGGAGTCCTACTACGCATTCTACATGATTCTAGGTCAATCTAGGCTAAAGTCAACTCTCGGTCAACTCTGGTCAACCCTAGAAGTCAAACTAGGTCAACCAAGTCTAATTAAGTCTAAACTAGTCTACCCTAGACTACACTAGTCTACAATAGTCTAGACAAGTAAATTCCTGTATTTAACCTATCACACTCTATACACATATATATATAGAAGTCTAAGCATACCACAATATATACATCACACTACACAAAATATGCACATTCATTACTCTACACATTATCCACATCCTAATGACCCTAGGCTAAGCATTAGACTAGCATAGAAATGTATATATATACACTCATACATATAGGAACATATATGCCTCAAAGCCTATACTAGCTTACACATATATATAAATACATATATATAGACTGTACAAGAGGCAGGAAAAAGGGAAGATAGGAAATACCTGTATGTGTGTAATAGGCAGTACTAGAGAGGGCTATGTGCAACAGTACATGTGTGTGTGTGTGTAGCTGTACCAACAGTGTACAGAAAAACATTGCAGGAATCAAAAGCAGTGAAGAGGAGGCTGTGTGTGTGATATGCAAAGGTGTTTGGACAGCAGGAAATACCAACAGTGAAAGAAATGTAAAAGTGTGTTGTGGTTATACAGGTAAATGCAAGAATACAACAGTGAAGAGTAGAGCAAATCAGTGAAGAAATATGTTATCAAGAAACAGTAAAGTGATAAAGGGAAGGGCAAAACCATATTAAGTCAAAACTGGAATTGTTCCACATAATCTCAGTTAACAAGCAACCCAATCTCAGTTTTTAACAATAACTAAAACCAATTCTCAGGCTTAACCAATACTGGAGCTCAAATCGAAAAAGAAGGAAGGAAGGAAACCAATTCCTTGCCCCCTTCCAATCTCAGGTTTGAAGAACCCAACAGTACAATACTCAATAACCTCAGTTTTCAATAGGAGAACAATGTTAAGGATCAACAGGTTTATGAAGAACTTCAATAATAAAACTAATTCAGGATACACCATGAAACATCTACCATTTAACAGTCCACCCTTAACAATTCAACACCTAAATTGACCATGGCAAGCTAATGTATAAGAGAATCATAATTAGGACCTAGCCTCAGTAATTAGCATCAACACTAGGATTAAATCATTAGACAAAATCAAATTAGAAAAACTGGAAATGTACAGGAAATGAGTTGACAGTATCAGACATTTGGTTTTATAGAGAAATCGATTTGAAATTAATTAAATCATGATCTAATGATTGGAAAAATGTAAACACCCCTCGTGCACAACCCTACACATCATTTCGTGTCATCCATAGGCCGACACGGCGTGTCCACAGCAAGAAACACAAAGATGATACACAAACAGTGCACTGTCAGTGCACTGTATCGTGCACACGTGCACTTGTGTCGTGTGCACGACACAGGACACGAACAGATCTCGTGGTGACACACATGGGTAGCCCACCTATAGGGCTACCTCATGGGCCCACTGGCCAGTGTCCATGACGTGTCAGGGTCGGACACGAGACCCGTGTCAGTGGGGAAAACCCACAGTGCACTGCCATAGGCAATCCCCGTGTGGGATCCAAATCTCTCTCGACACGACTCGGGGTCATGTGAGACTTGACACATGGCGTGTCAGTCCATGCCCCTAGCCTCGTGTCGAGTTTCGTGTCCAAAAGTTACGTGTCGTGTCCGCTACAGGGCCCGATAGGCAGGGGATCCCTGTAATAGCGCGCGATCGTGTATGCGCGCGTGTCCACAACCTCAAACTGACACAGGACGACACGGAAATCAAGATACAAGGACACGAAATAGTAAGCAATAGAAAAACTCTATTTCCTATTCAAAAACAAAATCAAAATTAATACAAAATGCTCACTGTGGCATTTTGTCAAACACCTAGGACTAGTGATTGATACGTGTCCAGAATGGACACGAATCCATCGATACTCGTCTCAAAACTTATCCAGGCATTAGGGTGACCCTTAGGGCTTCCTATACATGAAGACAAATCGAAAATCCATTGAGAGTTGAAGAAATTACCTATTTGTGAACTTTCAATGGAAAAGTCTCCTTCCTAGCTCTTTGCTTGGTATCCCAATCACTTCTAATCAATGCCAAACTGAACCAAAACATTTACAACAGTAAGAATGACAGATTTAGAAACTAATGCAACTAATTTGGAGATTTTAGGACCTATAATGGAATTATAATGAATTAATTAGGACAAGAACTCACCTCCTTGAAAATAGGGCTCTTCTTAAAGAAAAGAGGCAACCCTAGATTTGGAAGGGGTTTTATATGGTGGGAATCCCCATGTTGCTGGTGTGGCCGGCCACTAGGGCTTGGGTTTAGGGTTTAGTCAATGGTTGGGCCTTGGGCCAAGCTACAAAGCTAAATGTAGATTAGACTTAAACAAGGTTCTAAAACCACAAGTCATGACTTATGACTTCTATTCCTATTGCTAAAATGACTTAAACCAAGTGCTAGGCTAGGTTAGACTAGAGTCACTTGACCTAACCATGGCCCACTAACTAGGGTTAGCTTCTAGGTAGGTCTAGAAAGTCAACACTAGTCAAAAGTCAACATAGTCAAACAATTCCAAATAAATTCCTAAAAATTCCCATAAATTCTAATTAATTCTAATAAATTTAAAATAAACCAAAAATGACAAAAATACCCTCATACTAGGAATGTGGTAGTGACAAATCTACCCTCCTTAAAATAATTTCGTCCTCGAAATTAAAGGCGAAACTAAACTGCTGAGAATGATAGAAAAGTATACCTCAAGGTCCAAAAAGATAGGGGTAGCGCTCGTGCATCTCATCCTCCTGCTCCCAGGTAGACTCTTCTGGAGAATGATGCCTCCATGCGACGCGCACCAAAGGTATCACCTGGTTCCTCAGAACCTTCTCCCGTCGATCCAGAATCTCCACTGGCTGCTCTGGATAGCTGAGAGAAGGACCCACCTCAATCTCCGAATGATCGAGCACATGGCTAGGGTCAGCCACGTACCGTCTCAACTGTGATACATGAAATACGTTGTGGACCCCCACAAGTGCAGGCGACAAGGCTAGCCTGTAAGCCACGTCACCGACTCTCCCGCTGATAACAAAAGGGCCGATGAAGCGCGGGCTAAGCTTCCCGCCTCCACCAAAACGTATCGTACCACGAGTCGGAGATATCCTCAAGAAAACCTGGTCTCCGACCTAATCACAAGCAAGGTCTCAATTAATTATAATAAACAAACATGATCAAAATCACAAACAAACTACCTAAATCTAATCCTACTCTAATCTGTACCTCAAACTCCAAGGGCCTTCGGTGGCTATCGGCCCAGTGCCGTTGTCTGTCCTGCGCCACGCGAAGTCTGTCCCTGATAAGCTTCACCTTCTCGGCCGCATCCACAATCATCTCTGGCTCCAGCAAAGCTCGCTCACCAACATCATCCAAGGATAAGGGTGTACGGCACCTACGCCCGTACAGAGCCTCGAAAGATGACATCTCGATGCTGGCCTGGAAACTATTGTTATAGGCAAACTCCACCAAATGAAGATGATCCTCCCAAGAACCTCCAAAGTCCAGGACGCACGTCCACAGCATATCCTCGAGAGTCTGAATAGTCCGCTCTGACTGTCCGTCCGTCTGGGGGTGGTATGCAGTACTGAACTTGAGCTGAGTGCCCAAGCTGGTCTGCAGACTCCTCCAGAAATGGGAAGTAAAACGGCTATCCCGATCTGAGACGATACTGACCGGAACTCCGTGGATCCTGACTATCTGCCGCATATATAACTCCGCCAGCCTCTCTGTAGACGTACCCACCTTGAATGGTAAGAAGTGGGCCGATTTGGTCAACCTGTCCACGATGACCCAAATCGTGTCTTTCCTTCCTGGAGTACGCGGCAATCCTGAAACGAAGTCCATCGTGATATGCTCCCATTTCCACTCGGGAATGGGCAGCGGCTGCAACAATCCACCGGGCCTCTGCCTCTCCGCCTTGACCTGCTGACAGATCAAACACCTAGCCACGAAGTGGGACACCTCCCGCTTCATTCCTGACCACCATACATGCTCCCGCAGATCTCGGTACATCTTGTTGGCATCCGGGTGTATAGAGTACTGAGATCTGTGGGCCTCCTGCATAATCTGCTCTCTGAGCTCCCCGCTAGGCACACATAACCTGGCACCGTGCCTCAGGGCACCATCCTCTGCAAGTGAGAACTCAGGATCCCCCACTCCTATACTGATCTGCTCTCTGATACTCTGAAAAGACACATCCTCGAACTGGGCCGCCTTGATCCTGTCCACCAAGTCCGACTGAATCTGCATCCCCCTCATCTGCATCTGCACCCCAGGCATGATCACCTCAATCCCAAGGCTCTCCAAGTCGGCAAGCAAATGCCGATCCATGGTCAAACACATGGCTGTCGGATACCTACTCAAGGATCGGCAACCACGTTGGCCTTTCCCGGATGATACTGCAGTGCAATGTCGAAGTCCTTCATCAACTCCAACCATCTGCGCTGTCTCATGTTCAACTCCTTCTGAGTGAACACATACTTTAGGCTCTTGTGATCTGTGAAGATCTCCACCCTCTCACCATACAGATAATGCTTCCACAGCTTCAATGCAAAAATCACTGCCGCCAGCTCCAGGTCGTGGGTAGGGTAGTTCTTCTCATGGGGACGTAACTGCCTGGAAGCATAGGCAATCACCTTCCCGTGCTGCTGCAACACACAACCCAGCCCCTTCCCTGAAGCATCACTATAAATAGTGAAACCACCTGATCCTGAAGGCAACGTCATAATCGGAGCTGTCGTCAGCCGCTTCTTCAACTCATCAAAAGCTGCCTGACACTCCTCTGACCAAACAAACTCAGTATCCTTCCGGGTCAACCGTGTCAACGGCTCTGCGATCCGGGAGAAATACTGCACGAATCTCCGATAATACCCTGCCAGTCCCAGGAAGCTCCTGATCTCTGCAACTGATGTCGGCGCTGCCCATGCCTCGACTGCTACAATCTTCTTGGGGTCAACTGAGATACCATCTCCAGTCACAACGTGCCCCAAGAAGTCCACCCGATCCAAGAAGAACTCACACTTGGAGAGCTTCCCGTAAAGCTGCTCCTTCCTGAGAGTCTCCAGCACGATCCTCAAATGCTCCTCGTGCTCCTCCTCAGTCTTGGAATATACCAAAATGTCGTCAATAAACACCACCACAAACTGATCCAGATACTGATGGAACACCTTGTTCATAAGGTTCATAAACACTGCGGGTGCATTGGTTAGCCCAAATGGCATAACCAAAAACTCGAACTGTCCATACCGCGTCCTGAAAGCGGTCTTGGGAATATCTTACTTCTTCACCTTCACCTGGTGATATCCCGACCTCAGATCAATCTTAAAAAATACCCGAGCTCCGCTCAACTGGTCAAATAGATCGTCGATCCGCGGCAGTGGGTATTTGTTCTTGATCGTGAGGTTGTTGAGTGCCCTATAGTCAATACACATGCGTACTGACCCATCCTTCTTCGGCACGAACAACACTGGTGCACCCCATGGCGACGAACTCGAGCGGATGAAGCCCTTGTCCTGTAGCTCATCCACTTGCTTCTTCAGCTCCACCAGCTCGCTGTTGTTCACCCGATAGACATGCTGAGAGATGGGTTCCGCTCCTGGAACCAAGTCTATCGAGAACTCTATGTCCCTGTCTGGTGGCAATCCCGACAACTCCTCTGGGAAAACATCCATATACTCTGCTATCAAGGGGTGGGGAATCGGCTGCTCCTCGACCGAGACTCCACAGAAGACTCCGCTGCTCTGCTCTGCCTGACGTCTGGAATACTCGAACTCTGGCTCCCCCGGTGCTCTGAAGAGAACTCTACCCCCTCTGCAATCAATGCTGGCGTGGTGCCTGCTCAACCAATCCATGCCTAGTACTGTATCGTAGTTCGGCAATGGCATCACGAGCAGGCTCACCTCCAACTCACGGCCTCCCAAAACTACTCTCCGACCCTTACAAACATCACTCACGAGGATAACACCACCCCCGGTCGTGATCTTGTAAGTCCTAGGCAACGATTCAGCTACTATACCATGCCTAATCGCAAAAGATACTGAAATGAAGCCATGCGATGCACCAGAATCAAATAATACAAATGCTGGACTGGAGTCGAGAAGAATCGCACCTGCAATCAGCTCTCCAGTCACCTCTGCATCTCCAGCTACCATGGCAAAAGCTCGCCCCTGGTGGCCTCCCCTGGCCTGCTGCTGGTGCTGGACAAACCTCTGCTGCTGAGTCGGCAGGGCTGGTCCCCGCTGCTGGCCCACTGGAGCTCTGGCTCCACCTCCTCCTCCCGGAGCTGTCCGTGCTATACGGCACTCCCTCATCTGGTGGTCTGCTGAACCACACAATAGACACAGGCCTAGCCTCTTCCGGCACTCATTGAAGACATGCCCAGGCCTCTTGCAGTAGGCACAAGTGACTCCCTGTCTCTGACCCTGCTGGTGCTGCCTCGGCTGCTGCTGGTGATGAACTGGCCTCTGCTGGATCGGCTGAGGCTGGAACTGCCTCGGCTGCTGACACTGAAAGTGGGGCCTCTTGGCCTAGCCCCCGCTGCTGCTGCCTCCAACTGGGTCTCTCCCTCTCTTGAGCCTAAGCTCAAGATCATCCTCAGCTAACATGGCCCCCGTCAAGATCTCCTCGAACGTAGCATCTCTGCTGCCCTTGGTCAGGGACTTGACCTCCTTGACCAGACCCTTCCGGAACCTCTGGGCCTTCGCCGTCTCGCTCAAACCCTCAACAAACCTGCCGAGACGGCCAAACTCTCCCGCATACTCCTCAACTGAGAGGTTCCCCTGGACCAAGCTCTCAAACTGCGACTCTAAGGCCCTGAATGCTGAATCTGGGAAGAACTTCTTCTTGAAGAAGCCCTTGAACTGCTCCCAAGTCTGCCCTGGTACCCCCACCCTGGGGTCTGACTGATACCAGGTGCGAGCAAGATCTCGCATCCGGCTAGCTGCGGCCTCGATCTGAAGGTCTGCCGGAATCCTGGCCAAGCGGAAAATCTCCTCTATATGCTCGATCCACTCATCGACATATAGGATCCCCTCTGTCCCCAGAAAGTCTCTGGGGCTCATCTTCTGAAACTGCTCGATCCCTGGTGTCCTCGGCTGCTGCACCACTGGTCGAGCTGCTGTTGTCGTGACGGCCAACTCCATGCCTCTATCCTGCCGAGCCTGCTGTCGGTCCATGAACTGCTGGAAATACGCGAACATCTGAGCTGCGTCCACGTATCCTGGAGGTGGTGGCGGCTGGAAGGGATCCTCTGAAATGACCGGGTCCTGCCTCCCAGTCGGTGGATGCCTACCCCCTGCTGCGGCTGCCGAGGTCTCAACACGAGCTGAGGTGACAAGAGCTGCAGTCTCCTGGCCTCGCCGTGCTGGCTGAGAGGTAGCAGTCCCCTCTATAGCATCCTCATGGGTGGCACGCTGCAATCGAGTCTCTACCATCTTGAAGATAGACAAACAAGAGTATAAATTTCTGAGAAAGAAGCGAAATAACAAAGGCGGACAATTATAATTCAAAGGATCAGCTGACAAAAGGATTTAGATGGCAATAAAAGGAATTTTTTCTAAAGTGATTGAGTATCTTAAAATTAATGTCCTATATCCTATAGCAGGCTGCAGTGATACTCTAGTTCGAGTACCACTACACTTCTAGTCTAGACCTGCATGGGCCACCACTAAAAACGTGTCACGACCCGTACCCTAGAGTAAGGGCACGAGACGTGGGTACGTCCAGCCTACGCCGCAGTGTCGACGGTAGAACGCTGTCCTAGGTCACAACATCTAGCAATATACATATCTAGACAGTTATACTCCCCGAGTGGGGGTGACATAGCAAAAATAACTCAATCACAACTAAGGAAGAGAATAGCACGATATGAATAGAACTCAAGGAAATAAAATAGATAAAAGCAGTAGTCTAAGATAATCCCAGCAATATCCAACAGTACAAGGTCTCAGATAAAAGAATATATACAATACTGATCTCCAAAATAGAGTCTAACTAGAACATGTCTCCAAACTACAAATAATAAACAGCCTAACTAGTCTAGTCTAGGCAGTCGGGATGAAATCCTCAGCTAGAGCTGGGTCCTCCTGAGGGTCCAGCTCGCAGGTGTCATCTAAGGCTGCCCCGTAGTAAGTGTCCAGGCAGGCCTCCTCCTCGTCCTCTGTAATATTTCAACAGGTCCAGTCAGGACAGGAGCGAGTACAGTACATCTCAACAGATCATAGCAGGTTAGAAAAAATAAACATACAGTAAAGTAAGATACAAGTACTGAAAGAAGTGCAGTATGTAAACAGAGAGAGAACTGTAATAGAAATATCTACTATACATAGAAAACTAGCAGTGACTAGTGAGTCAGAGTACAATATAAACATGTAAATGGCATAGGAGATTCTGATAAGACACTAAGGAATGATTCTGATAAGATACTACTGGTGTATTATTCACATGTCCAATTCTACTCCCCCGTACCCCCAATCAATACACAAGGATCCAGCCAGGTTATGTTATATGATGCTATGTAACAGACCCGGAAGGTAATAGACCCCGAAGGTGATAAGCCCCCGAAGGTAATAGACCCCGAAGGTGATAGACCCCGAAGGTGATACATAGTAGTCCCATGAATGGGATAAGGATTCTAGGAAGACTCTACGATCATAAGAGTATATGTCGTAAGTGATCAAAGAACCAATGAAGCATATGACACGTCATGTAAGTGAAACGCACAGAACATGTAGTACCGGATGCTCCCTAAGGATAACATCTCGAGAAGGGATCCATATAGTACCAATCCGTGTTACCAACGTGACAGTACAAGTAAAGTAATCTACTGCAGGAATTAATTCTAAGCAGGATATGAAATGATCAGAGAATGTACTCGCCTGTAACTGAGTGTCCAGTATGAAACATACTGTCCAAGGAGTGGTGTCTGGCTCCTAAACAGAACAGCACAAGTCACAACAAGCCCAGAATAGTGAAATGGAGTCCTACTACGCATTCTACATGATTCTAGGTCAATCTAGGCCAAAGTCAACTCTCGGTCAACTCTGGTCAACCTTAGAAGTCAAACTAGGTCAACCAAGTCTAATTAAGTCTAAACTAGTCTACCCTAGACTACACTAGTCTACATTAGTCTAGACAAGTAAATTCCTGTATTTAACCTATCACACTCTATACACATATATATATAGAAGTCTAAGCATACCACAATATATACATCACACTACACAAAATATGCACATTCATTACTCTACACATTATCCACATCCTAATGACCCTAGGCTAAGCATTAGACTAGCATAGAAATGTATATATATACACTCATACATATAGGAACATATATGCCTCAAAGCCTATACTAGCTTACACATATATATAAATACATATATATAGACTGTACAAGAGGCAGGAAAAAGGGAAGATAGGAAATACCTGTGTGTGTGTAATAGGCAGTACTAGAGAGGGCTATGTGCAACAGTACATGTGTGTGTGTGTAGCTGTACCAACAGTGTACAGGAAAATATTGCAGGAATCAAAAGCAGTGAAGAGGAGGCTGTGTGTGTGATATGCAAAGGTGTTTGGACAGCAGGAAATACCAACAGTGAAAGAAATGTAAAAGTGTGTGGTGGTTATACAGGTAAATACAAGAATACAACAGTGAAGAGTAGAGCAAATCAGTGAAGAAATGTGTTATCAAGAAACAGTGAAGTGATAAAGGGAAGGGCAAAACCATATTAAGTCAAAACTGGAATTGTTCCACATAATCTCAGTTAACAAGCAACCCAATCTCAGTTTTTAACAATAACTAAAACCAATTCTCAGGCTTAACCAATACTGGAGCTCAAATCGAAAAAGAAGGAAGGAAGGAAACCAATTCCTTGCCCCCTTCCAATCTCAGGTTTGAAGAACCCAACAGTACAATACTCAATAACCTCAGTTTTCAATAGGAGAACAATGTTAAGGATCAACAGGTTTATGAAGAACTTCAATAATAAAACTAATTCAGGATACACCATGAAACATCTACCATTTAACAGTCCACCCTTAACAATTCAACACCTAAATTGACCATGGCAAGCTAATGTATAAGAGAATCATAATTAGGACCTAGCCTCAGTAATTAGCATCAACACTAGGATTAAATCATTAGAAAAAATCAAATTAGAAAAACTGGAAATGTACAGGAAATGAGTTGACAGTATCAGACATTTGGTTTTATAGAGAAATCGATTTGAAATTAATTAAATCATGATCTAATGATTGGAAAAATGTAAACACCCCTCGTGCACAACCCTACACATCATTTCGTGTCACCCATAGGCCGACACGGCGTGTCCACAGCAAGAAACACAAAGATGATACACAAACAGTGCACTGTCAGTGCACTGTCTCGTGCACACGTGCACTTGTGTCGTGTGCACGACACAGGACACGAACAGATCTCGTGGTGACACACATGGGTAGCCCACCTATAGGGCTACCTCATGGGCCCACTGGCCAGTGTCCACGACGTGTCAGGGTCGGACACGAGACCCGTGTCAGTGGGGAAAATCCACAGTGCACTGCCATAGGCAATCCCCGTGTGGGATCCAAATCTCTCTCGACACGACTCGGGGTCATGTGAGACTTGACACATGGCGTGTCAGTCCATGCCCCTAGCCTCATGTCGAGTTTCGTGTCCAAAAGTTACGTGTCGTGTCCGCTACAGGGCCCGATAGGCAGGGGATCCCTGTAGCAGCGCGCGATCGTGTATGCGCGCGTGTCCACAACCTCAAACTGACACAGGACGACACGGAAATCAAGATACAAGGACACGAAACAGTAAGCAAGAGCAAAACTCTATTTCCTATTCAAAAACAAAATCGAAATTAATACAAAATGCTCACTGTGGCATTTTGTCAAACACCTAGGACTAGTGATTGATACGTGTCCAGAATGGACACGAATCCATCGATACTCGTCTCAAAACTTATCCAGGCATTAGGGTGACCCTTAGGGCTTCCTATACATGAAGACAAATCGAAAATCCATTGAGAGTTGAAGAAATTACCTATTTGTGAACTTTCAATGGAAAAGTCTCCTTCCTAGCTCTTTGCTTGGTATCCCAATCACTTCTAATCAATGCCAAACTGAACCAAAACATTTACAACAGTAAGAATGACAGATTTAGAAACTAATGCAACTAATTTGGAGATTTTAGGACCTATAATGGAATTATAATGAATTAATTAGGACAAGAACTCACCTCCTTGAAAATAGGGCTCTTCTTAAAGAAAAAAGGCAACCCTAGATTTGGGAGGGGTTTTATATGGTGGGAATCCCCATGTTGCTGGTGTGGCCGGCCACTAGGGCTTGGGTTTAGGGTTTAGTCAATGGTTGGGCCTTGGGCCAAGCTACAAAGCTAAATGTAGATTAGACTTAAACAAGGTTCTAAAACCACAAGTCATGACTTATGACTTCTATTCCTATTGCTAAAATGACTTAAACCAAGTGCTAGGCTAGGTTAGACTAGAGTCACTTGACCTAACCATGGCCCACTAACTAGGGTTAGCTTCTAGGTAGGTCTAGAAAGTCAACACTAGTCAAAAGTCAACATAGTCAAACAATTCCAAATAAATTCCTAAAAATTCCCATAAATTCTAATTAATTCTAATAAATTTAAAATACCCCAAAAATGGCAAAAATACTCTCACACTAGGAATGTGGTAGTGACACTCGTTCTATGACACGACTCAAGCAAGGTACTGACTAGAAACTCCAAATGTGAAACACAAGGCCAAAACATGAACATGGCTATAAACAATAAAACAACTCCACAGAAAATAACACGAAAAGCACATGTCCATAAATAATCCAAAAGCTGGAAACTGAAATAAAATGCATGGAAATAAAACTGTAGAGGGAGGCAAGGTATACTTGCCTGGAGGTTGCACGCAAATCCAAATCAATCTAGTCCACTGCTAAATCATAAAGTCCAAACATCACAGCTGTCTCCGAAAGCTGAAACAGACAATGCCAACAGTCTCAGAATAGTCAAATTAGCTCGGATTGCCTGTCCTTAAGTCCAATTCTGAACACAGGGGCAAAACAGTAATTTCGGGCAAAAACGATGTCCGCCGTTGGACCCACTTTGCACCGAAAAGCGTGCCAGAGTCAAAGGTCTCTAAAGTCGTCAAACTACATGTCTACGGATCCAGTTTTCCGATACGAACTCAACCGTATGTCCAGAGTTGGATTCCGGCGGGCCGTGCACAAAATCGCCCGTTGAGTGGAACCATAGAGCCCGCAAAACGACGTCAATTTCAACTGTCTCAGAATTGGACAAAACTTGGCATGCAGGACCAAAAGAACGATACAGTCCTGTTGGCGCAAGTTTCGTCTCGATCTGACGAGCGTGCACAAAGTTATGACTGAATTTGCATTGTACGGATACGGGGCGATTCCGACGGATACGCGTCGAATTCGTCGCGCACACGCGACCAATTTGAATTCCGTCAAAGCCCACACGACCACGAAGCTGTTACGCAGCTTTCGATGCCTTCGGTGCGCGACCACGTCGCCCGGAATGGCGGGACGGACGTCGTGTGGATGATTTTCTATATTTTGGAAAACAGGTTTTTAATGAACTTTAGCAATTGTTTTCTCGAGACTCATTTGACGAAATCAGAAACTAACAAAAGGTTTTTTAAGTCCTATAGGTTGTCTAGAACTCTATTTAGACAGAATTTTGAAACTGTCCATCGAGTGGCAAAGAATCGACTTCCAATTTAGGGTCGGGGCTGGGTTTTACCCTGTTTCACGAACATGTTTTTCGTCGACTTCGAGTCGACTTTCTGGGCAGCATATTTGTTTATACCAAAATCTATTTTCTGGGACTTAATCCTCATTATATTGGCTCTCCAAAACAATTTATGGATCGTAAAACGATGAACTATGGAGAAAGAAAAACGGTGGAGAACAGGGGTCACCTGTGCGTGCTTGCTGGCAGCTCTGTTGCGCGCGGCCAACGCTCGGGGCCGGCCTGTGGTCGCCGGCGGTGTCTCGCGGCAGCGGGTGGCCGCCCAGGCACTGGGGATGGGGCGAGGTTGGGTTGGCGATGGAAGAAAGCTAGGGTTCCTGACAATACCTTATGCGCGTACGTGAATATATATCACACAGGGCTCGGTTTGGCTGTGCTCTGCGTGGGAAGGAAGGTTTGGTACGGGCTGAGCTGGGAATGGAGTTGGGCTCGGCTTGTGGGCTGAGACTGGGAATGGAGTTATGGGTTTTTCGTTCAGAAACACAAAAGCCTCTTCATGAACTTGCATTTAACCATAAAATAAAAGAATGTATAAGTTGTTTTGGCATTATCTTCCTTTGCTGACGATACTAATTAAAAAGCATTGTCTATCAACCAAAGGAACAAAAGAATACTATTTACAAGTTAAATTTGCAAGTTTGGAGCAACAGACAAATATTTAAAGCTGTGGCAACAATGATTTAGCATATAAAACAAGGTGAGTGCATGCAAAACTTTTGACCAGAAGTAACTATAGTCTTATCTCACAATACTCAAGTTAAATACCTGATCATATGAACTTTAAAGCTTTTAAAGATAAACGAGAAAAAGAATAACATAAATAAAATAAAACTATATCTTATATCTTATAAAAGAAACCAAAAGGAAAAATATATTCCATTAATACAATTTAATTAGATATATTCCTATATATACACCAACGTATTCATTCATATATATATATATGTATAATAGAAACATACATGTACTCCATACTTCAAGTATAAGGGATAAGGTATCCTAAATACAAGCTATAATATAATTATACTTACATCCTTACACTAAACATTTACTTAAATAATATACTATGATACTTTATATATATATATATATATATATATATATATATATATATATATATATATATATATATATATATATATATATATATATATATATATATATATATATATATAACCTAATTTTTTATATATTATAAATACACTTCCATTTAGATAAATCCCATAAAGTCCAAACTATCTGTTAAAGAAAATCATTTACTAATTTATCAATAAACATTATTTAATATTAATAACTCATAATATATATATATTTAACTACAATTTGGGAAAAGCGTCTACTAGGTTACTGAATTAAAATACTACTACCCAAAGCATGTCTACACGGTCGTCTTGGGATGCACTACATGACTATCTTGGCTTGGGCTTGGTTTGGGTCCAGCCTGGCCAGTTTGGTTCCACCGGGTCGCTCAACATCAAATAATATAATCATAATAAATAATTAACTATTTATAATAGTCATGTCACAACTTGGCCTGGTTTTTCTAGTTAGGACATCACTATGGCTCGACCTTCCTCTACCATGACTAATCTCTAGTCAAGGCACGCCACTGCACTATCTGTGCCATGATTCCTAGTCACCTTGTGCTCCAAAACTCAACTATGGCTAAAATCACTTACCGTAATAATTAACTAAATAATTATTCATAAAATCATAATTCACCATTTTAATCCAAAAAATAAAATTAAAAAAATATTCTAAAAAAATTTTCGGGAAGGGAAGCTACATGCAGTGAGATTATTCCACAGCCACAAGCCCTGCAGACCATCCAGGTTACCCAGGTCAAAAATTAGGGGTTGAATTCAGGTGGGTACATCGTCCAGGAAACGTATGTACCCTTAAGTAGCTTGAAGGGTGCAACACATGACAGTGTGCTGGAAATGTGCCCTACTCGACGGCAGGCTACAGATCCCAGGCGCGCCCAGGTAACGGGATTGCCTATAGCTGGGAGATCTATTTATGACTAATGTATTAATCTAGTTATTAGCCTTAGTCCATTTCAATAGGTACTCCTGACCGTGGTACTCAGGAGTCCCATCCTAGACATGATGCAAAACAGGACTGGATTATTTGTACAAGCACAATCGTCCACGGTGTCCAGGTTACTTATACAGGTCATGTCATGTCAGGTAGCCGTTGTAACAGCTTATCAAGATATATCATGTCAGGTTTACTGGTCAAGTGTACTTGTCAGGAGTGCGCCATGACGGGCCACTATCAGGTCATGTCATGTTTACTTGTCAGGAGCACACCCCTACGGGTCACGATCGTGTTCAGGTACATGTGCAGGGCATCATAGTGGAAGCATTCAATCAGGAGACCCAAGTTATGCTGAGGTTACAAGACATGAGTTAACAATAATAATAATAATTAAATAGCAGGGCAAGGCACAGGAAGGAGCCCTGCGGCTCAGGATCACTAGAACTCATGCGGCCAATAAGGAGAGCGCATTCAACTTGATAAGGACAAAGGCATGCGGCTAAAAGGCAAGGGCGCATGCGGTCCCAAGAAGTTGGGTCTCATGCGGCCAGCGGAAGAGTGGGCTTCCTGCGGCTGACGGGAAGCAAGTCCATGCGGTCAAGGGAGGACGGCGGCATATGCGGCTAGGAGTGATGGGCGTACATGCGGCTGGCCGAAGAGTAGTTCCATGCGGCTGGCTGAAAGGTAGTTCCATGCGGCTAGCTGGGTTCGGCCCTTATGCCGCTAGCGGGATTCAGATTCATGCGGCTTAAAGGGACGGACGCCCATGCGGCTGTAAAAGCAAGGAGGGTGCATGCGGCTGAGTGGGGAGAAGTCCATGCGGTTAGGAGTGCGAGGGTCTCATGCGGCTGAGAGCGACTGGCCGCATGAAGGTTCATGCGGACAAGTATTGCCATGCGGCCAGAGAACTGTTCTTCTTCTCCGAAATTTCCGAGAAGAAGAACACCATAATTCCATGCTTCCAAGTTCCATGAAACCTTCATCCAGAGTCCAAATCTGAACTTTCATAGGTCAAAATGGGGCAAAACGAAATTCTCTGCAACATGGAACCATCAAAACTTAGAAATAATAAGATTAAGTAGATCAAAACCTAAGAAATCCAAAAATAAGATAAACTTAGATCTACAAGAATCTGGCCATGGAAAGTAAAAAAGTCAAGTACTAAAGTATGTTAGAATGCTGTAAAAGAGAAAATGGAACAATAAAATTAGAGTTCCTCCATGAAGCAAGCTGCACTTGCCTAGACCCCTCTCTCTCTGGTAGGTGAAGAAGTTATGGTGGAGAAGAAGAAGAGTAATGAGAAGAGAGAAAGGAGGATGGGTAATAAATACTAATGGTGGTGGTAGGTAGGGGTTCACCCTTGGTTCATGATGAACCAAAGCAAAACCAAGCCAAGCCGAACCAACCCAAAAAATAACCAAGCCAAGAAGGGAAAACTAAGCAAGGAATCATGCAATACAAGATAAAATATGTATACGTATTCCAAAAATACGTAATACGAACCACAGGCATTACACTAAATTCTTAAAGTTCAACGTTCAAATCGATGATGCTAACGGGATGTATGCTTGCCACTAAGATCAAGAGCTCGGGATAATATATCAACCTAGAGAAGTTAACTCTGAATCGATAGGTTCACACTAAGTAGAGAAAAGATAAAGTTCTAAGAAAGAGATAGAATATATTTCATGCCATGCAAAACACAACGATGAAAACCTTGGTTGCGGTACATATAGCTGTCAAGACGGGCCGGCGGGGCGGGCCAGCCCGTAACCCACCATAACCCACCATTTGGCGGGGCGGGGCGGGCCGACCCACCATTTTGGCGGGCCGAAAAAATTCCAACCCAGCCCAACCCACCGGCGGGCCGCGGGCTAGGCGGGCCGGCCCGCTTAATTTTTTTAATTTTTTTAATTATTGTTTAGTTTCTTAAAAGGAAAAAAAATCATATATATAATATTTTCTACTCACTCTCATATGCATCAAATTACAAGTAAAATACAAGAAACATTATAATAGTAGATATTTCTTTAAAACACCTTCATTCATGTAAATAAATGACCAAATTTAATATTTTATACGTCAATACTTGCATTAAATGAGAATTTTTATCATTTATAATACATATATCATATATGTGCTAAATAAAAAAATGAAAAATTTTATAAAAAAAATAGATGGCGGGCCAACCCACTTGGCCCGCGGGCTAGCCCACCGCGGGGCGGGCTACTAGCGGGCCAGCCCACCTAGGCCCGCCTGTTTGGCGGGCTCCTAAATGCTCGGCCCAACCCACCTTTTTGGCGGACGGGGCGGGCCGGCCCAACGGGCTTAGCCCATTTTGACAGCTCTAGCGGTACATCATGCCTCGGAAAATTTGGTCCCTACGGGATGCTAAATCAGAACGTACGGTTTCGGGGAAAATGATCCTTGCACGAGTAGGAATGATTATGTGACTTGATAATGGTTACGCTATGCAATTTACTTCATACATATTAAACTGTTCATACATTCGCATGGTCAAGGACGACTTGTGCACAAGGTGAGCTTTCCTCGAGACGGTACCCGGGGCCCTGGGACCGAATCGGCCTAGGAGGAAATTATGGAAATCGTGCTTCGGCGCGAGACATTGCGAGACCTCCAGTTAGGCTCGCTACCTGTACTGAAGGGCGCATCGCAAGGCTACGTAATCGTCCTTCATGGTGTCGATATCACCAATGACTGCATATAGGATAGATTGCATGCTCACCTATTGTCTTGTGCAGGTGGTAAGTATCATGTATGTTTTGTGCAGGAAAGGAGCACGGTCGTGGTAAGAATGCCTTTAAATTGGTTATGTGTTATCATTTAAAATGTGCCTTCGATATGAACAGCAATTCATATAGTTCTAAATAGACAGATCACTTCGTATGCTAGAATCCTTAATAAGCAGTGTCGGTTTAGAAGAGTGGGTTCGTCCCATCCACTAGCAAGTGTGCTAACCCCCAACTCCCCAGGTAACGAGCGCGCTGCGGGAGCTCGAGACTAGACCTGAAGCTGAAGAACGGGAGGCGGCACGAAGCTCTCCTATTTTGAAGTATTTTGAAGCCCAACTCAGATCGAAGCCTTTGTTCAAATGTATAAAGGGGCGTGAATGTATGGAACGACAAGGATTATTTCAGGGCAAGCTTGTCGAGAGTTTTTTTGTGTTTCAAGATGTAGCCGCAACGGCATATGTAATGTAAAAATGACCTTGCACATACTTTGCAAGCTTATGAATGAAAAGCTAAATTTATTTCTATGCTATGTCTTCAACTCGCTGCACTGTTTAATTTCAACGCGTCGAGTCAAAAAGGAATTTCCAATTTCACATCCTTGCACCGGATCATGCCCAGCCTGCACCGTTGTTGAGACGACGGCAGTAAGCTGTTCAGTAGCAGGTAACCATACAACAACACTATATTTGTCACAACTCAACATCGGGAAATTTAAAACTTTATTAAACTTTTACAATGAAATGAAAGATACAACTTAAACCATTTTCTACATACATCAAGAAGAAAAGAAAACTCTAGTCAAACAGCTCATCAGTCTCGAAATCCTCGTCTTCTAGTTGGGACCTTGGAAATATCGTGGAACAAAGCCTCATCAGTGATACCTAAAAATGTTGGGTCTCCAGTCAGGAGGGAGTAAAGTACAATTCATACTAATTTGACAATTAAAATAATAATAGAATTATGCACTTTTAAACAGTTTTGAAATCAACAATTAAGCAATTACAGTTTTAAAACAGTTACAGTTCTGTGATGTGAATAGGCAATGAAATATGACCGGCTTGGGTTTGTTACAGTATGATACGGCTTATCCCCGTGTGTATGAGGGATAAGCTAATATAGTTACAGTAGTTACAGTAGTTTGGATGTGGTCATACTCATTACACTACTCCCCCAGTCCCCAATAGTTACAGTAGTTACAGTCAGTGCTCTCAGAGAGAGTTCCGTGTTGCATCGTGGTTTAAACTTGCATTAAAACGATTACTAAATAATTGTAAACTAACACAAAATGTACTTGCCTCAGGTTTGACTGGACTAGAAAGGTTGATACGTCGGGATGGAAGTTCAGACTCTTCCTCGAAATCCTACATTCGATAAGCTGTCTCAGAAACCAAGAATCGTCAATGCTAACTAAGCTAGTTGCAATCTCTAAACTGTTCCCTAGTCAAATTTTAATTCTTTAATTAACCAAACACAGAAAAATACGATTTATTGTGCGTTGATTTAATACGAGGGAAAAATGTCATTTTTAACTTTGAATTCGGAAAACATCGTCGCTGCCAGATTATTTATGAAAACTTGGTAATTTTTATAAATATAAATATAAAGCTAATTTTCTTATTTAGTGAGAAATACGTGACTTTTTAATTATTAACAAACTTGTCAATTTAGGTGAGAAAATATTAATTAATTTTATACGAAAATACTTTTTAGTCAATTTAATCGTTAAATATTAAAAACTCGTAAAACCAAAAAATGACAAGAAAATCTAAGCTATTACAGTCACAGACCACAGCCAGCTGGGCTTATGCCCATTATAATTTATTTACATAAATTGAAATAAGACAAACCGCCGTTAGTCTTAAACTGAAATATTAAATAAATATAAATAGAAATTAAATATAAAAATAAGAGTAAATTATAAGTCTCAGATATGGTCCGATCCTCATCTTGGCTAATTGCCTCAACGTCCGGGCGGGGTCGGTTTCGTTTGCACTTAGCCGGGTCCATTGACCGATACGGTCGTCACCCAAAATCAATATCAAATAAAACTCCGAAATCATTTTAAATTCATTTTTAAAATAATCCAGGATTTACGGAAAAATCGGACAGCATCTCCTCTGTTTTTGGTCAACCCAAAAACTGGAAATTGGCGCCGATAATTTCCTGCAAATTCCAAACCAGGAAAAAACTCGAATATATATATATAAAATATCCACAACCAATCCACAGAATAATCGGGACGACCCGAAATAATTTCGGAAGTCCGATTCCAATTCCACAAATCACAGAGCGCTTCCGAAAAAATTCGGAAAGCTAGAACATACCAAAAATCCATTCCCGAAATATTTCGGGAATCCAAATTAATTCACAGAACCTTTCCGAAAGTCCCGAAAAATTACGACGTCGCTAAAACCGAATTCCCAAAGGGAATCGGGGACTATTTCATCATCATCTAAAATAATAAAATGAGCGGGACAGGGGGTTATACCTCGGATAGCTCGGCTAGAGCTCTCAGATGAATAATAGAAAGAATAGAGATCCAGCACAGCAAAAGTATTCCCGAAAACAGCGCTGAAATCAGCAGCGTCGTCGAAAATGCTGGAAAATGCCGAAGCTAGGGCACGGCGGGAAACTGCAGGGAAAGCTCGCCCAAAGGGAACTGACCAGGGGTGCTGGCCAAAGGGGAATCGGCCAACGGGGTGTCAGCGGGTTCTGACCCAGAGGGGCGCGGGTCGGGGAAAGGCCGACGGGGTCGCCGGACTCGGCCGCGCAAGGGGGCGACGCTGGCGTCGGCGTCGGAGGCAGCCGACGGGCTCGGCGGGGTGGCGCGAAGGGCGCGCTGGTCGGGGCGGACGCGGGTGGCCGCGTAAGGGGGCGCTCGCGGGGTGGTCGGCCGAGGAGGGTGGTCGGCCGGAGCGTCGACGGAGCGCGGAGGGGGCGCTGGTCGGCGGGGGTGCTGTCGCACGGGGCATACGAGGGGAACGGCGGAGCACGGGTCGGCGGGGTCGTCGGAGGAGGCGCCGAGCTTTGGGAAGAGGGGCGTCAAGGGTTTGAGGGAGTTGGGGTTTGGGGGTTTGGTGAGGGTGAGAGTATAGAGAGTTGGGAAAGTAGAGAAGAGGGGGGAAGTTGTCTTCTGTGAAGATTGAGAGATCGTGAGGGAATTTTGTTATTAAGGAGAGAGTGGTTGTTCGTATGTGGTCCAGAGGAGTTTGAGGGGAGAGGAAAGGGGAGTGGGAGACTAAGTTCGTGTGTGTGTGTGAGTTGCTGGTCCTACGGGACCAGCTAACGTATTATTATTTTTTAATAAATAACCAAGGCAATTCAGAAATAAGAAAGAGACAAAAAAAGTTGGGTTTGGCTCAGGCCTGGGTCTGGGTTCGGACTCGGGTCTGGGTCTGAACTCATAAGCCATGTTGTTAATAAATTTCGAAATCATTTGCACTCAAAAATATTTAATAATAATAATAATAATAATTTAGAAATACTAATTATAACACTAAAATACTATTTAATAATTAATTACGAGAATATGGGTTTCACAATCTTCCCTCCTTAGAAAATTTCGTCCTCGAAATTAAAGGCAATGTAGGAGAATCAAACAGGTACGGGTACTGCGCCCGTAACTCAGGTCCAACAATAAGAATTTCCAAGGCAGTCGTAGATGAGACGGTTTAGGGACAAGTTTCATTTATGATATCATCCATGTAGAAAATACAAAAGCGAACCAAAGTACACGAGGTTGATCAGACCATCATGCACCGGTCCTGATTAGACAATATTTTAGTGGGTGCACCCAATAAAATACCGTCATGATCAAGCTTGACAAAAGATAGCTTGCAAAACTAGGCTAATTTAGCAGCATCAGTCAAGTTTAGAACGAAAAGATAAGGAATAGGAGTTTACGTGATGGCTCAAATTCTGATCTTCTTCTCACCTCTGACTACACTTGCAACTGGTTTCTCTGGCTCTGAAAGGTTGAGTCCCATCTTCAGCTCTGAATTATCCAATATGTGACTCGGATCCGGAATATAGCGTCTGAGCTGTGATACGTAGGGGACGTTGGTTAGCTGGTAGAGCTAACCGGTACGCTGCTTCCAACTCGTCTTAAAAATTCAAATGGCCTGATGTATCTGGCCTCAATTCCCAGCTCCGTCAAAACTGATTGTTCCTCTGGTAGGAGAAAACTTCACAGGAATGCTATCTCCTTCTTCAACTTCACCGATCGACTACTACTATCAACCCAATGCTTATGTCCGTCTTGGCAATCCTGAGCTTGTCTCTGATCATCCTTACCTTTTCTGCTGCTTCGGTCACCATCTCAGGTCCAAGCAACACTCGTTCTCCGACGTCGTCCCAAGCAAGTGGAGTGCGGCAACGACGTCCATAGAGTGCCTCGAACGGTGTCATACCGATGCTAGCTTGGTAGCTGTTGTTTGTAGAAGAATTCCACCAAATGCAATTGGTCTTCCCAAGACCCTCCAAATTCTAAGGCGCAAAATCTCAATATATCTTCAAGCGTCTGGGTTGACCTCTCTGTTTGCTCGTCCCTCGGTACTCCATGATTCCGGTAGATGTGCCTCTCGTACAATGCTGCCAACTTCTTAGTGGATAAACCATCTTTGAAGGGAATAAAGTGAGATGACTTAGTCAGTCGGTCCACAATAATCCAAATGGTGTTCTTTCCTCCTTGGAATCAAGGCAATCCTAACACATAGTCCATCGTTATGTGCTCCTACTTCCAATCCGGAATGTCTATTGACCGTAGAAGTCCGGCAGGTCTCTGTGCTAGCCTTCACTTGTTAACAAATTAAACATCTAACCTCAAATCTTTCTTTATTCCATACTACCCAACAATAGTACGCATATTCCAATACGTCTTGCTAGGATGTATGGAATACTGGTGCGCTTCTTGCATTAGCTCGTTCCTCAGTTCGCCAGATAGTACACAAAGCCTCGTACCATTCTTCAGAGCTCCATTATTGGCGATTTGAGAAACCCTCAAGTGTTCCTGCCAACACTTGATCTCCAAGTTTGCAAAGTGTCTCGTCTTGAAACTGAGTCTCCTTGACTTTGTCCATCAGACCCGAGCTCATTTGCAACTTTATCAACACTGAATCAGCATCCAGCTTCTTCCTTCCATCTCCAGGCAGTATAATCTCCAGTCCAAGCTTCTCGACGTCCTCTAGCAGGTGCTGCTCCTTGGTCAAAACATCGCCATAGGGTATCGACTAAGTGCATCTGCGACCACATTAGTCCTACCCGGGTGGTACTGTAGATCGATGTCAAAATTCTTCATCAGCTCCAGCCATCTTCTTAGTCTAACATTCAGCTCTTTCTGAGTGAAGACATATTTCAGACTTTTGTAGTCCGTATATATTTTCACTCCCTTTCCATAAAAATCATGCTTCCATAGCTTCAAAGTAAAGATAATTGCAGCAAATTCCAAATTAGGTGTGGGATAATTCTTTTTATGAGTCTGTAGTTGCCTAGATGTGTAAGCAATTACTTTCCCATGTTGTTGAAGAACGCAACCCAGTCCTTTTCCAGAGGCATTACTGTAAATTGAGAAACCACCGGTTCCTGCGGGTAGCGCAAGGATTGGTGTAGTGGTAAGTCTCTTCTTCAGCTCCTCAATGCCGTCTGGCAATCTTTCGTCCAGATGAACTATTCATTCTTCCAAGTGAGCTTCGTCATCGGCTCAGCAATCTTGGCGAAATCCTTCACGAACTTCTGATAGTAGCCAGCCAAGTTCAAGAAACTTCCGAATTGAACTTGGGGTATACCACTTTTTCAACAGCAGCTATCTTCCATCGAAATTTCTTCTCTTGACAACATGGCCAAAAGTCCACCTTGTCAAAGAAAATCCACGTTCAGATAACTTACCATAAAACTTCTTTTTCTTCAAAGTTTCCAGAACTTTCCTCAGATGTTCCTCATGCTCTTCTTCAGTCTTCGAATATATCAGAATGTTATCTATGGAGAAGATAAACTGATTCAAATACTCATGAAAAATTCTGTTCATGAGATTCATGAACACAGCAGGAGCATTTGTCAGTCCAACGTCATGACCAAAGAAAACTACCCATACTTGGTGTTTGAACGTCGTCTTGGAAATGTCCTCCTTCCTGACTTTGACTTGATGGTAGTCAGATCTTAAGTCAAACTTCGAAAACACCCTAACTCCACACAAACAGATCAAACAGATCCTCGATCCGGGCAGAGGGTACTTGTTCTTTAGTGTCTGGTAATCGATGCACATCCGTTGTTCCATCCCTCTTGGGCACAAACAAGATAGGTGTTCCCTAAGGTGAAGTTCCACCCTGAATAAATCCTAGAGCCTTCATTGATCTGGTCCTTCATCTTCTTGGCCTCCTTCGGGTTGACTCTGTAACATCCTTTAGAATTAGGGAAGGAGCCGGGGACTAGGTCAATGGTGAATCCTATGTCTAGCTCTGGGATAATCCGGGAAGACTATCAGGAAAAAACATCTGCCATAAAGGTGTAACTAAAAATTTATTCATGTGGAGAATTACAGCAAAAACTCTCATGATTGATCTAAGGACATCCTGTTACAACTTCTTATAAAAATAGAAAATGCTAATCAGCAGTCCTAGGTACTATTCTTCATGGTTCTGGCTCCTGCATGAGCAGTCTCCAACTGCTTCATCTTCTATGAACCTCGAGTCTGCATCATGCCTTATTGTAGGAGGCAAGGTCTGCTGGATGGGAAGAGAGTCCCTAGGTTGTGGCATAACAGGTGTAACTGGGATGGGTACTCTGGTATGATGGAAAGATAATGGGCAATCCTTTACCCGATGTTCAGCAGATCCACATGCCAAACATTTCCCAATCTCTTGCGACAAATATTGGCTTGGTGACCAGGCCTCTTGCAGTAGTCACAAGCCAATAGCCTCTTACGACAAGACTGCCGGAAAGTAGAGTACTTGATAGGGCCCAAAATATCTTCTAGATTCAGGGGTATCCCTCCTAGGACGAGGTCCCGTCCAACTTGGTTTAAGATAGCTAAGGCTACAACCTTGACGTTCTTCATGTCTTCTCTCGTGATATTCATCTGTTCCTGCTGGGCTTCATCTTGAGCTTTCTGGAACTCCAGGATTTCTTAAAATAGGGCAACCACTTGGGAGGTGTTTGATGGTACTGGTGGAGCTACAAGAATGGATACTCCACCAAGGAAATACAACTCAGTTTGAGATGAGGTAGGAATCGCCAGTGTAGTGAAAACTTCACTGGATGCATTATGGGGACGGTTAATCAGCCGCGAAGGAAAAGACCCTGGACTTGGTTGAGGAGATGGGGTATGATCCGGAGATGACACCTCATCGCCAGCAGGATTGGTCTTGTCAGTGGCCATTCTCTCGAAGGTTTAGGATGCACACATAAGCAAGGTAGCCTACCAGTCTATAATCAAACAAAAATATTTAATATATATATATCGGTCCTATGTCGTGATAAATCAATGTTCTAGTGTTCTAATTGTTTCTAGGTATGTTTTCCTAAGTTTTTGTTGACCTGCATGGGCCACCACTAAAAACATGTCACGACCCGATCCCAACTAAAGGGGTCGAGCCGGATCATGCCCAGCCTGCACCGTTGTTGAGACGGCGGCAGTAAGCTGTTCAGTAGCAGGTAACCATACAACAACACTATATTTGTCACAACTCAACATCGGGAAATTTAAAACTTTATTAAACTTTTACAATGAAATGAAAGATACAACTTAAACCATTTTCTACATACATCAAGAAGAAAAGAAAACTCTAGTCAAACAGCTCATAAATCTCGAAATCCTCGTCTTCTAGTTGGGACCTTGGAAATATCGTGGAACAAAGCCTCATCAGTGATACCTAAAAATGTTGGGTCTCCAGTCAGGAGGGAGCAAAGTACAATTCATACTAATTTGACAATTAAAATAATAATAGAATTATGCACTTTTAAACAGTTTTGAAATGAACAATTAAGCAGTTACAGTTTTAAAACAGTTACAGTTCTGTGATGTGAATAGGCAATGAAATATGACCGGCTTGGGTTTGTTACAGTAAGATACGGCTTATCCCCGTGTGTATGAGGGGTAAGCTAATATAGTTACAGTAGTTACAGTAGTTACAGTAGTTTGGATGTGGTCATACTCATTACACTACTCCCCCAGTCCCCAATAGTTACAGTAGTTACAGTCAGTGCTCTCAGAGAGAGTTCCGTGTTGCATCGTGGTTTAAACTTGCATTAAAACGATTACTAAATAATTGTAAACTAACACAAAATGTACTTGCCTCAGGTTTGACTGGACTAGAAAGGTTGATACGTCGGGATGGAAGTTCAGACTCTTCCTCGAAATCCTACATTCGATAAGCTGTCTCAGAAACCAATAATCGTCAATGCTAACTAAGCTAGTTGCAATCTCTAAACTGTTCTCTAGTCAAATTTTAATTCTTTTATTAACCAAACACAGAAAAATACGATTTATTGTGCGTTGATTTAATACGAGGGAAAAATGTCATTTTTAACTTTGAATTAGGAAAACATCGTCGCTGCCAGATTATTTATGAAAACTTGGTAATTTTTATAAATATAAATATAAAGCTAATTTTCTTATTTAGTGAGAAATACGTGACTTTTTAATTATTAACAAACTTGTCAATTTAGGTGAGAAAATATTAATTAATTTTATACGAAAATACTTTTTAGTCAATTTAATCGTTAAATATTAAAAACTCGCAAAACCAGAAAATGACAAGAAAATCTAAGCTATTACAGTCACAGACCACAGCCAGCTGGGCTTATGCCCATTACAATTTATTTACATAAATTGAAATAAGACAAACCGCCGTTAGTCTTAAACTGAAATATTAAATAAATATAAATAGAAATTAAATATAAAAATAAGAGTAAATTATAAGTCTCAGATATGGTCCGATCCTCATCTTGGCTAATTGCCTCAACGTCCGGGCGGGGCCGGTTTCGTTTGCACTTAGCCGGGTCCATTGACCGATACGGTCGTCACCCAAAATCAATATCAAATAAAACTCCGAAATCATTTTAAATTTATTTTTAAAATAATCCAGGATTTACGGAAAAATCGGGCAGCATCTCCTCTGTTTTTGGTCAACCCAAAAACTGGGAATTGGCGCCGATAATTTCCTGCAAATCCCAAACCAGGGAAAAATCCGAATATATATATAAAATATCCACAACCAATCCACAGAATAATCGGGACGACCCGAAATAATTTCGGAAGTCCGATTCCAATTCCACAAATCACATAGCGCTTCCGAAAAAATCCGGAAAGCTAGAACATACCAAAAATCCATTTCCGAAATATTCCGGGAACCCAAAATAATTCACAGGACCTTTCCGAAAGTCCCGGAAAATTACGACGTCGCTAAAACCGAATTCCCAAAGGGAATCGGGGACCATTTCATCATCGACTAAAATAATAAAATGAGCGGGATAGGGGGTTATACCTCGGATTGCTCGGCTAGAGCTCTCAGATGAATAATAGAAAGAATAGAGATCCAGCACAGCAAAAGTATTCCCGAAAACAGTACTGAAATCAGCAGCGTCGTCGAAAATGCTGGAAAATGCCGAAGCTAGGGCACGGCGGGAAACAGCAGGGAAAGCTCGCCCAAAGGGAACTGACCAGGGGTGCTGGCCAAAGGGGAATCGGCCAACTGGGTGTCAGCGGGTTCTGACCCAGAGGGGCGCGGGTCGGGGATGGCCGACGGGGTCGCCGGACTCGGCCGCGCAAGGGGGCGGCGCTGGCGTCGGCGTCGGAGGGAGCCGACGGGCTCGACTGGGTGGCGCGAAGGGCGCACTGGTCGGGGCGGACGCGGGTGGCCGCGTAAGGGGGCGCTCGCGGGGTGGTCGGCCGAGGAGGGTGGTCGGCCGGGGCGTCGACGGAGCGCGGAGGGGGCGCTGGTCGGCGGGGGTGCTGTCGCACGGGGCGCACGAGGGGAACGGCGGAGCACGGGTCGGCGGGGTCGTCGGAGGAGGCGCCGAGCTTTGGGAAGAGGGGCGCCGAGGGTTTGAGGGAGTTGGGGTTTGGGGGTTTGGTGAGGGTGAGAGTATAGAGAGTTGGGGAAGTAGAGAAGAGGGTGGAAGTTGTCTTCTGTGAAGATTGAGAGATCGTGAGGGAAATTTGTTATTAAGGAGAGAGTGGTTGTTCGTGTGTGGTCCAGAGGAGTTTGAGGGGAGAGGAAAGGGGAGTGGGAGACTAAGTTCGTGTGTGTGTGTGAGTTGCTGGTCCTACGGGACCAGCTAACGTATTTTTTTTTTAATAAATAACCAAGTCAATTCAGAAATAAGAAAGAGACAAAGAAGTTGGGTTTGGCTCAGGCCTGCGTCTGGGTTCGGACTCGGGTCTGGGTCTTAACTCATAAGCCATGTTGTTAATAAATTTCGAAATCATTTGCACTCAAAAATATTTAATAATAATAATAATAATAATAATAATAATAATAATAATAATAATAATAATAATAATTTAGACATACTAATTATAACACTAAAACACTATTTAATAATTAATTACGAGAATATGGGTTTCACACGTCGAGTCAAAAAGGAATTTCCAATTGCATATCCTTGCCTTGTGCAAGTCCATTAAAGACTTGCACGGCATCACGTCCCGACCCGTGGGGATCGATTTATATCGAGTCAAGGCGATGGCGACCGATTCGGCGAGTCGGAACGTGACACTTACCCCTCTTACACACGGGGATAAGCCGTATCGCGTCGCTATGACGCTATTGTATAACCCAAGCCGGTCATAGACGATTACTCATTCAAATCACATTGTTTTTTAATTGTTAAATTGCTGAAAAATATTGTTTCAACTGTTTAGCCTGCATTTTTCCATTATTACTTGAAATATGAGATACATATTCGTACTTGCCCTCTCATGACTGGAGACCATATTTTTAGGTGACATTGAGGATGCTGAGCTATTGTACAATAGCTACTATGATCCGATTTTGTACCATGTGGTGTTGCCGGAGTCCTCCTTGGAGGACGCAGGACCTGAGGCCGACTAGCCGACCGCTTAGATAGTCGTTTTCAGTTTTTCTAGTTTTATTGTTTTGGAGTTTTGTAGATTTTTGAATTCAGCACATTATTTCAGTCCTTTCGTTTCCAGTTGTACTTTCCAATTGTTGAATAAAAGTTTTAAAATTTTCGTATATTCGAGTTGTGACAAAATATAGATGTTGTTGTGAATACATGCATACAGAACAGCTTACTGCCGCTGTCTCACAACGGTGCAGGCTGAACATGATCCGGTTCGACCCAATAATTTGGGATCGGATCGTGACAGGACATTTGGGTCGAGAGCCTTGCAAGGGGACTCGCATGCGCGGAGGTGCGCAGAACCATCTGCAGGCACGAGACAAGGGGGATTGGCGACTCGATAGCCCGCACGAGATTCGTCATGTGCCGAGGAGGGCACAGACCGAGGCCAGAGTTGGTGCGAGAAACCAGTTTGCTTCCGATCTTGAGGAGACGATGGACAAATGGAAGCGCCGCACGAGCCGCACAAAGAAGGGACGACGAACATCGACCATGCCTACGATGGTGGACGTCGTTCCAAGACTTGTTGCACCCATCGACGAAACAGGTGGGGGAGAATGTCACGCACAAAAGTTTGCTTCCCGCCGAGACGGATTTGCATAATTCTCCACGGACCGGGGTTATGCGGAAAGCTTCCGGAACATTCTAGATGATGGCGGCACTCTCTAAAAGACGATGAATTTATCTGGAAGGCCCAAAATCCTTCTAGATGGTCCATGAAGTTTTCTTTTATTTTTCTTAGAGAATAATCCTGGAATATGTCGATTCCAGTATGGTAGGAAGAATAATCTCTGAAATATTTCTTCCAGAAGTTTTCATGTAAATCTCTAGAGCCATTATAAATAAGTGGGAGGCTTATTTGTTTCTCACCACCCAAAGTTAGAGTCTTTTATAGTATATGAAGTTTTAATCTTCCACTCTTTCTCTCTCTTTTGCTCTACAATATTTTCAATATCGTCTTAGCGATCAAAACTAAAAAAATTCTATTGTGGTCCGAAATCGGCGATACTGTATCCGGATACTTGTAGGAAGGGTTTGATACATATACATACATGAATGTTCTCTCCTCAACCTATCGAGCATCCGAGGAATACTTGATCTTAATTTTGATATTATAGCCAGAGAGAGGAGGTCTAAATCCACTAAAGATGTCTGCTTCGGTGGGTCTAGTGGAACGCCATTTGCGTCTTGGGCCGTTGTGGGCTATCATCTATGTACAAAAGCATCAACTTGAGGCTCTTCCTACGTTTACTGGTACGCACATTATGGTTTAGGGATATTTCCAGTAATGATCGATCCATCTTGGCATCTTGTCTTGGAATAATCAGCCAACGTAACATTGTTTCAGTGGAAGCGCAGCATACATTCAACCTGGTCGAGAGGAAGGTAAAAATTATTAGGTGGTTCGGACTCACCACGTGACAATGGTAAATGGTGAGTCCGACCAATAATTTATTGACACTTGGCATAATATTTGGCATAATTTTTTTTAAAAAAAAATTCTAAAAAATATATAAAATATATAGAAATTCACTTGCATATAATTAGGAAAAAAACAAAAAAAAACTAAAAATTCTTTAAAAAATATATATTTTTTTTAAATGACCTAGAAAATAAGAGAAATGTATGATATTATGTATTATGCGTAAGTGTCAACAAATTATTGGCCAGACTCACCATTCATCATTGCCACGTAGTGAGTCCGGAACATCCAACAATTTTTCCAAGCCTTGGGACCATTTAGAGGAGGGGGATTCGGGCCTCATGACCGTTTAGAGTGTAAGTGGGTGTGTGAGTAATAAAAAAGAAAAGAAAAGGGAGCAGATTTGTTGTTCCCAATTTTGATGTACCAAAATAGTATCCCTCATCCTATAAAAAATTTGGTCCAACTAATTAAATGTGTTCTTTTCAAAAGAAAATGTAATTTGTCCTCCAAAGTTTTCCTCCGAAGTATATTTTTTTACGTGGTAGCTTATATTGCATCTAACATGGCAAAAATTTAAAAGTAAAAATAAATAAATTGGGTGATTATTTTGTGTGTTATAATTTGTCGTCAGCTGTCACATAATGAGAGATGGGTTAAAAATACATTTTTGAGGGATGAATAGCATTACTTTTATTATAGGATGGATGATATAATTTGGTTCACCAAAAATTGGAACAACATATCTACTCTCCAAACAGAATGGTGAGTTTATATGTATGTTACTTAGTTATGAAAAGGCTTATGATTTATGACATTTCAGCTCTAAATTTGAGGGTGGTTGGCAGAAAAATTTACAATAATGCTAAGTCTACTACCAAATGCTTACAATCCTCTTACAACTACTCACCCATTTGCTGACATGTGGACCATGGTCCATATGTCAGTAATGAATGAAGGTTGTAAAATGGTTGTAAGCATTTGGTTGTAACTGTAGCATTACTCAAAAATTTAACTAGCTAAACGAAAATTAATCTATGAAAACTTGTTAATTTTAGTCCTCGTAGTTTTCTCTAACCACATTGCCAATAATTCAATTCGGTCGTAAACAATTTTTAACAGTTTTGTTGAGGGTGCAACTTTGATACCTATATCTCCCACATCAGAAAATCAGGGCCGACCAAGCGAATTGGGTTGTTCTTGTCGAAGCTAAATTTGATTGTCCCTCGTCCCTTGATTCCAAAAAATAATTAAAAAATACAACAAACTGAAAGCTATAAATATAATATTTTTTGATAAACGCTAAGAATCTAGTGATCTTCGGTTCTAACGGCAGTGTGAAGTTCGGATTCCGAGTTGCTTTTCTGACTCCGGACGTACGTCTCGAGACCTTTCTAGTGGAATATCAAAATATGGACATAGAGGATTACCAATTCAACTGACAATGAGGAGTTGAGGTGGACCATAAAGGCTTGGCGGAGAGCTGGAGAATAAGAAGCCTAGGAGAAGATGGGAGTTGCACAAGTCCGATGACTTGTCTGACTTACCTCAGGACCGACCTGCAGAAAGCCACACATATGTTCTACATTTGAGTATATATCGATACTCATGTATAAAATAAGTTATGTTAATTAATATGTAACTAAACCTATACAGACATTATCATTTATACTCAGATTATATATACGTTAATTCGAAAATGTATTTTGTCAAATACGCTTAGTAATTTTTTTAATTTGTACAATACTGTTATCTGTTTTCGATATTAGAGGAGCAAACATTGATGTAGTAAGAGCCATATCCAAACCAAAAATGCTATTTGGCTTCCCAAAAATTGGAGTGATACCATCTCCCATTATGTGACATATGACATGACTGATGACATGACAGTTTACATGACAAAATAACATTAAACATTAAAATTAATATTAAATTAAAATTAATATCATATTAACATGAACATTAATATTAAAATTAACATTAATATTAATATTAATATTAACATTAAAATTAATATTAACATTAAATTAAAATTAGCATTAACATTAACATTAAAATTAAAATTAATATCAAATTAACATGAATATTAATATTAACATTAACATTAATTAACATTAACATTAGTTTTAACATTAATATTAGGGGCCGTTTGGTAAACCGTAAGTGTAGGAAAATATGGATTTCGACTTTCGTGTGGGGAAAAGTGATAGGAATCCATTCACTTTCTTGTCCCCCTAGTAGGGGACAAATGTGTTTGGTTGAAATAGGAAAGTGGAAAGTGGGAAATGAAAATTAGATAAATGTGTTTGGTTGAGATAGGAAGTGAAAAGTAAAAAGTGGAAGAGTATTTTAATAATAATAAATTATGGTTAATTCACAATACAATATAATAAATTAAATAATTAGTTTAATAAATTAAGATAATTAATTAGTAACTAATTAAAAATTTATCAGTCAAAATTAATTACTAACCAATTAAGAGTTTATATTTAAAACTCTAACTATTTAGTATTAATTACTATAATTCTTTTGAGGTTATATATCTAATTATTTACTATTAATTGAGAAAGCTGACTTAAATAAACTGTTAATGACATTGATTATATTAATGATCTAACTATTCTTTCCATTTTAAAAAAACTTAGTGCAGCTGTTAGCAAAAAAATTAGTGCGCCTGTTAGCAAAAAAACTATTAATTACATTTATTATACTACTATTAAACGTGTCAATAATGCGGCTGTTAGCATAAATTATTAAAATTACTAATAAAAAACTATTAATTACATTAATTATATTAATTAGCAAGAAATTAGTGTGGTTGTAACCAAAAAATAAAATCTACAACTAATTAAAAAAAAATTTGAAAGAAAAGTAAAAAAAAAAAATTAAAAAAAAAAAACCCAACTCCCACCCACATCCGGCTGCCAACTCCGGATGTGGAGGAAAACACCTCACCGCTATTCTTCAATCCCCTTTCCGCCGACAGGAACTGGCAAGGCCAGTTCCCTCCCCCTCTTCCCCCACAAACCAAACACCCGGACTTCATTTCCCTTCCCCACTTCACCCAAAACCCACTTTCTACTGCCACTTCACCGTTACAAAACAGGGCCTTAACATTAAATTAAAATTAGCATTAACATTAACATTAACAATAAAAAAAATTTGATAAATGTTGTAATTCATCTCATCATGGTGACTCTTCATTTTGTAACTCATTACTCTTCATTTTGTAACTCATGAGTGACCTTTCATTATGTAACTCCCAACCTCTCTCTTCCTATATAAAGAGAGGTTGGGATAGCTTGTAGAGAGAAATTGAGACACATATATTGATATACATGTGAGGTTGAGCTAATCCCCCACAACACGTTATCAGCACTTTGCTCGTGCAACGCCGGAGACCCGACGTACCGCTCGCCTCGACGTCCGCCGACCGTTGCCCCGCGCGCACCCCGTCGCTTGTCGCCAATCCCGCGTATCCGCAATCGTTTTCCCACTTTCTTCCACCGTACGGTAAGAAAGGTAATTTTTTTTAAGAGGCCTAGAAAAATTTTATATTTTTCTATAGATTGGATGCATTGAATTTTTTGCCAAAAATTGTTGAAATGTTTTTGTTAAATCTGTCTCAAGTGACGTTTATTGTTCTCATCTTCTTAGGATATTGATGACTAGTTATCTAAGTTTGGGAACCTTGAATATTTGGCTCGAGTATGTTTGTTGCTGAGCTAGAATTGAATTCCTTATCATGGTAAAAGAAAGAAGAAAAATGCTGAATATTCATGAACGGAATTTCATTATTATCTAATAGCTAGAAACACAAACAAATGAATATTTATCTTTAATTTGTATACAATCGTTTACCATTTCAATTCATAGGAGAAAAAAAAACATTTCAAATATTGGTTATTTTACAAATGTTTTAAGGAAACATACTGCATACTGCATCTGTTACAATTGTTTTTCAAGTGTAAAAATATATATATTCAAACAATATTTTAAATTCATGATTGTTTTTTTTTAAATTCCAAAACCATACTCAACTGTTACAATCATTCTTCTTGAGAAAGCTTAGTATTATTTTAGGTAGAAATTATTGAAATCTTTTTGGAAGTTTTGGAGTTCCTGTTATGATTTTTTTGGGCTTCTATGATTTTTTCTCAAGTGAAATGGTTCATTCTTCATTATTTTTCTTTCCTTCTTGTTGTCTGGGTTTTGGAGAGCTAACATTTAAATGCTAATATTTTTTTGATAATAATGGATTTGGAGAGCCCCGGCGAGCACCTCAGTGCCATCTGTGCCCTGCCGAGCACCTCAGTAACATTTTTTTATGTTACTCAGTAATCATTGTAACAGATGAATAATAAAATTGTATTTTTTTTTCTCGCTATTTTTTGGCGTCGCTTCATTAGACGTCGGAAAAATAGTTGACATTTTTTTTGGTGCCGCTTGCTTAGGCACCAATTCTTTTGTGTGTTGTTGCCTACTTATGTTGTACGTTTTTTTTTAGCATAATGGCGTAAAAATTAAAAAATTGGTTTTGGCTATATATAAACAAATTCTGGCACCGCCAAATTTGGGCCTCCAAAAAAAAATAACTTTTTGGTTAATAATTTTTCAAAGGCAACGCTCATTTTGAGCACGCACTAAATTGTCACCTATTTTGTACAGTTCGCAAATAGCGTGAATTTCTTGAAAAATCTTATTTATTCTTACATTTGACAAAAAAATTTACGAAGTCTCTCCGAATAGGCTCACCTACTTGGGTATGATGTCAGAAAGAACTTGGGGCTTGGTTCTTAAGAGGTCCCGGTGACCCTCCTCCCCCATTTTCCCGCCTGGTCATATTCACGTAGAGCTACTGAAAGGGGTTGACCGAATATTATTTTTTTGCTCAAATTGTATTTATAATTATGCATTTTTGCAAGAAATTTATTGACCTCTCTATATCGGCCCGTCGATCGATATAAGATAATTTTTAAACAAAAATCGTTTTTTCAAAACCGTTGTTTTTTTATTTACGATTGTTTGTTGTTGCTTATACAAACCAAATCTATATAAACCTGTCGTTTTATATGTTGACTGATCAAGATTTTTTCTCCTGTTGTAGAAAAATGTCGATCAAGATTGATTTTTCCATCCTTGAAGCCTCTGGCAAGGACTACTTGGACTGGACGCAAGACATCCAGAACCATCTAGATGCGCAGGGCCTCTTGGATGTCATCTATAACGAGGAAGAGCGTGAAGTGGAAGTCACTCGCTCAATGAATGCCAAAGCGATGATTCTATTCCGCAGGCATTTATCTGACGCCATGAAGGCGGAGTTCATTGAAATCTCCTCGCCGAAGACGCTATGGGACTTTCTGAAAGAGCGCTTCGACCACCAGAAGACCATATGGCTACCTGAAGCACGCTATGACTGGTTGAACCTGCGCTTCCAAGACTTCAAAAGTGTAACTGAATACAACAATGAAGTCTGCAGGATTCGATCACTTCTCCAATACTGCGGTGAGATATTAACCGACAGTGATCTTTTGGAGAAAATATACACCACATTTTCTTCCACTGACAACTTGCTCCAGAAGCAATACCGTCAGTCTAAGTTCACCAAGTTTCCCGAGCTCATCACCCAGCTTTTACTAGACGAGAAGAACAGTCTCATTTTAATGAGAAACAATAATTCTCGTCCTGCTGAAACAAAGGCAATTCCAATGCCTGATGCAAACGCTCTCCGTGGACCAAATCCACGATGGAAACGAGACAAGGGCCAGTCGTCCCAGCCAAGGAACAGAGGCGAGTTTAAGTCTCGCCACCCAAAGCGAGGTTCTAACAAGAACCAAGGACCTTTGACTCCTAGGCAGTCTCATGGTAAGAACCTGTTGGCCCAATGATTGTATCATATTTTTGAATATGGCTAATCTGTTAAGTTTAGCATTTCATTATCACTAATCTTCATACTATCACTATAGCATTTCTACTTATACTTATATCTTTGGTGATATGTGCCCATTGGTTTACATCTTAGTGATATGAGCTTATCTATCTTAAATTTAATTAGGTTGCCAAAATCAAAACTATGTTTTTGATTGTGGTCATTCAATTAAGTTTAATCATTATGATATCACTAACATTTATGCCATCACCTTAGCACTTATACTTAAACTTTGCATAGTCCTAATGTGCTTTAATTTATCATACTTGCTACTATGTATATTGCTTTGTTCGTCTAACATGTACATACAGAAAAGTAATAAGCAAGATCAATGTGGACATATGCAATAAAGAAATCATGGTGGGCCAAAGACGACGGATCCCACAAGATTTTTTTGAACCACCCGACGACATCTCTGGAGCCACGCACCGGGGGTTCCGCTGCCCGGTCAGCGGACGGGGGTCGAGGGGGCAGCGCCCCTCGTCGGGGGTTCGGGGGCGAAGCCCCCGAAAGGTATTCAGTTTTTACAAACTGGATATCTTTGGACAGCTGCCGCCAAAGAAAAAAGCCAGCACCTATCAAAGGAAGAAGCCAAGCCGTGCCATCATCATTTCAAGACTCTGAAGAAGCCTGCACCTGCCTAAGTATATCTGGAGTCTGTAATGAGTCTTAGGAATAATTGTAAACACAAGAAATGGATGGCAAAATCGAAAGCTAGGGTAGAAATAAGCCTAGGATCGTTTTCTGCTGAAAAACGGCATACCGACGGTATACCGGTGTATACCGACGGTATACCGGTTTTTGTTCACAGAAAGTTTCTGTCTACAAAACCGGCATACCGACGGCATACCGGTCCATACCGACGGTATACCGATTCAGTAATGTTCAAATTCCAACGGTCGAATTCTGAGCAATAAATGATCCCAACAGCTATATTTCTAGCCGTTGTATTCCAGACCGGTATACCGTCGGTGTGCCGGATCATACCGGCGGTATGCCGGTTCGTGACTGAAAAGTTGCCTTTGGCTTCTTTTCAAGCTTTGGTTATAAATAGCCTTGAACCCCTTCATTCAAGGTTGATGCTTTGAGCCTAAAAATTTCCAAACCACCAAAGCTTATCCACAAACAACTCTACAAAGCCTTCATTTGCCATCTACAAATTGTGTTAGAGTTATTGAGTTGAAAAGTGAGATCTTCATCCTATTGTATAAGGAGATCAAAACCTATTGTGAAAGGTTGAAGTTGGAGAGTCTTCGTATCCAAACTCTCGGTTGAAGTTGGGGAGTCTTCGTATCCAAACTCTCGGTTGAAGTCGGAGAGCCCTTCGGATTAAAGCTCTTGTGTAAGAAGTTGGCGAGTTCTTCGGATCCAAACTCGTGTGTAACTATTTGCTCAAATAGTGGATTAAAGCCGGAGAGAGTTCCGGGACTGGACTGCCTCTTAGGAGGATACCAGGATATATCGGGTGTCGGTATTGTGTTTGCTTCTTCTCTTGCACTTATATTTTAAATTGCCAATTAGCTTGTGCTAAGTGCTTGATTAGTTAGCTTGACCCTATTCACCCCCCTCTAGGGTTCCTACAGAACCAACGGGCCAATCGTCCCGAAGCGAGAGTGGAAGGCCAAGCGCCAACTCTCTGCTACAAATGTGGTGCTTATGGTCATATGCAACGGACTTGCAGGGCGACCCCCCAAGAAGTTAATAACTATCACAAGGGGCGCCGGGCCGAAGCAAATCTGGTCAACGAATACGGAAATCTAAATCTTGAGACCCCCGATTTTATAGCAGAAATGGAAGAATGAATCTCCATTTTCTCTCTATATTTGATTTAAGTCATGAAACTTTTGGTGGTTTGTATTTTCTGTTTTCTCGATAAATTAAAGTTCTATTTCGAGCACTTTCCTCAAACGTGTGACAAACTTTAATTTTTTTTTACTTATAGGCATGGACAACGGGGCAGTGGATTGTCTGGTTGATAGTGGAACGACTCACACTGTCTTGAGAGATAAATCATACTTTATCTCCTATACGCCTAAAGTAACCTCAGTGACAACCATTTCGGGACCCTCAACCCTTGTTCAAGGTTTTGGCAAAGCCCGTTTTTCGTTGTCCAATGGTACTCCCGTTGAAGTATCAGAGGCCTTATATTCTACAAGGTCCAGTCGTACCTTACTGAGTTTTAAGGATATTCGAGAAAACGGATTTCATGTTGAAACTGCTCGAGAACATGGCTTCGAGTATATTTTCATTACCTCCACTCAGTACGGCCAAAAGCGTATCTTGGAGAAGTTGAAATGTCTTTCAAGTGGTTTGTATCTCACTACGATACAACACATCGAGAGTAATCTCATCATTCGCCGAGCGCCAGTTGATGAGAGGACTTTTATGCTATGGCATGACCGGCTGGGTCATCCGGGTCAAAATACGATGCTTCGCACTATGAATGCATCACATGGGCATCCTCTTGGAGGAAAGAATTTTGTTATAAATCCGAAAAGCCTATGCCAAGCTTGCTCGATTGGGAAGACGAATCTCAAGCCACTCCATGTGAAACCTACGAGATTGGTTTCCCAATTCCTTGAGAGAATTCATGGAGATATTTGTGGACCAATCCAACCAACATGCGGACCATTTAAATACTTCATGGTTTTGGTTGATGCATCGACTAGATGGTCACACGTAGTGTTGTTGTCCACCCGAAATGCAGCGTTTCCTAAACTCCTCGCCCAGATCATTAAGTTAAGGGCTCATCATCCGGATTATCCGATAAAGTCTATTAGACTTGATAATGCCGCGGAGTTTACATCGAAGACTTTCGATGATTATTGCATGACTTTGGGAATAAATCTTGAACACCCTGTTGCGTATGTTCATACCCAAAATAGCCTAGCGGAAGCTTTTATAAAGCGACTGCAAGTGATAGCGCGGACCTTGGTTATGCGCACCAAACTCCCACTATCTGCATGGGGCTATACAATTTTGCACGCTGCAAATTTGGTCCGTCTGAGGCCCATGGCCACCCAACCACTTTCCGCGTACCAGCTGGTTACTGGATGTGAGCCTGATATCTCACATTTACGCGTGTTTGGGTGCCTAGTCAATGTTCCAATTGAGCCGATAAGGCGTTCAAAATTTGGACCTCAGAAACGACGGGGAATATATGTCGGTTATAACTCCCCGTCCATCATTCGCTATTTAGAGCCCTTGACAGGCGATCTCTTTACCGCGAGACACGCGGATTGTGACTTTGATAAGGCAATCTTCCCGTCGTTAGGGGGAGAAATGCACGCTAACGTTGATGAGGAACGACGTGAATTAGCATGGCATGTGCCCGCTTTTGCTCATCATGATCCCCCCTCTACACATAGTGATAAGGAAGTGCAGAGGATTCTAGGTCTGCAAGATATTGCAAATCAATTGCCAGACGCATTTAGCGACCTAGCAAAAGTCACGAGATCAATTATACCTGCTGCAAATGTGCCTGCAAGGATAGACGTCCCTGAGAGACGCCATGTTCCTGTGAAACATGTTGCTCCGGTCGAACCCGCCGAGCAAAGGACGCTGCCATCGGCTGTCCAGTCCGCCGCTATTCCCAAGAAGAAGGGAAGACCGGTTGGTTCCAAAGATGTTCTGCCCCGAAAGCGGAGAAATCTTGTTAAAAGCATTTTGCCACATGAGATCATTAAGGATCACGGTAATGTATTAGAAGAGCGCGTTCCAGATGAAACGCCTATTCCTAATCATGCTGATAACCTCGAAATATCCGTCGAGTATGCTAGCTTAGACGATATTTTGAAGCGAAATGAAACTGTCATCGATGATGTGTTCATATACTCAGTGGCCACTGACATTATGAACAATGATGACATGGAACCTCGTAGTGTTGCCGAGTGTCAACGACGAACGGACTGGTCACATTGGAAACAAGCAATCCAGGCTGAACTAGACTCCTTAGCGAAAAGAAGTGTGTTTGGACCCGTTGCTCCAACACCACCCAATGTTAAACCAGTTGGTCACAAATGGGTTTTCCTAAGGAAGCGTAATGAGAGAAATGAGATTGTGCGATACAAGGCTCGCCTTGTGGCGTAAGGCTTCTCACAACGCCCTGGAATTGATTACGAGGAGACGTATTCTCCCGTAATGGACGTCATAACGTTCCGCTACTTAATCAGTTTAGTAGTTTCCGAAAAACTGAATATGCAGCTCATGGATGTGGTCACAGCCTATCTCTACGGGGATCTAGACACAGAGATATACATGAAAGTCCCTGAAGGACTAAAGATGCCTGAATCAAGTAGTTCCCGACCACGGAACGCGTTCTCGATTAGACTGAGACGTTCGCTATATGGATTGAAACAATCCGGGCGAATGTGGTATAACCGCCTAAGCGAATACTTGATCGGTTTGGGATACGTTAATAACGAACTTTGCCCATGCGTGTTCATAAAGAAATCTACTTCAGGATACGCAATCATCGCGGTCTATGTAGATGACATGAATCTCATAAGAACCGAAAAAGACTTGTCAGAAACTGCTGATATCCTGAAGAGGGAATTCGAGATGAAGGATCTTGGGAAGACACGGTTTTGCCTCGGCCTGCAGATCGAGCACCGTAAAGATGGAATTCTTGTCCACCAAGCGAACTACACCCAAAAGGTGTTGAGACGCTTTAGTTATTTTGATGTTAAGCCGTCCGCTACTCCCATGATCGTCCGCTCTCTAGACATTACTAAGGACCCATTCTGTCCAAAGGAGGACGACGAAGAGATATTGAGTCCTGAGTGCTCTTATCTGGGTGCAATAGGCGCTTTATTGTACTTGGCCCAATGTACTAGACCGGACATCTCGTTTGCTGTGAATTGTCTAGCTCGACACAGTACCGCGCCAACACGCCGCCATTGGAATGGAATAAAAGACATTTTTCGCTACCTTAAGGGTACTACGGACTTGGGCTTGTTCTATCCCTACGCGGTTTTGAGTGAGTCCAACGCTCTTGGCACTCGAAGCAACGCGACCCTTGTTGGCTACGCCGATGCGGGATACTTATATGATCCGCATAAGGGGCGTTCCCAATCTGGTTATGTCTTTACCATTGGGAACACGGCAATTTCTTGGAGGTCTCGCAAACAGACCTTAGTGACTACTTCAACGAACCACTCTGAGCTACTCGCGCTTTATGAGGCGACTAGAGAGTGTGTATGGCTTCGAGCTGTTATTGGCCATATTCGAAGTACATGTGATCTTCCATATGACCTAGATGAACCTGTTGTCGTCTATGAGGACAATACCGCTGTTATTGATCAAGCGAAACATGGTTACATCAAAGGGGATGCTACCAAGCACATATCGCCCAAGTTGTTCTTTACACATGAACAACAAACGCTTCAGAAGATTGAAGTGCAACATATTGGATCGGAGAATAACCGTGCAGACTTGTTCACCAAGTCACTGCCAAAACACTCGTTCCAGAAACATGTCAGAGCGATTGGACTTAGGAAGCTTTCAGAGCTAGCCTAAGTGAAACATGTTTCCCGCACCCTGTTGTGTGCATGTGAGGGGGAGCGCCCCAACGAGCGCCCCCAAACGCCCTGTTGTGCGTATATCCCGCACCTTGTCGAGTGCGAGTGAAAAGGGAAGCATCCTGATGTATGCTTGTGTACTCTTTTTCCCTTCGACCAAAGTTTTTTCCACTGGGTTTTCTTTGGCAAGGTTTTTAACGAGACACAGTTCAAATCTCTTATTCACTAAGGATTATTATAATCAGGGGGAGTATCCAGTTGTATACTTCTAAACCATCGTGTACTCTTTTGTCCTTCGATCAGCGGTTTTTCCTACTGGGTTTTCCCTGACAAGGTTTTGACGAGGCACCTTTGCAAATGGTTAAGTTTACCCCCATCACACAGACCTGTGTGTACTCTTTTGTCCTTCGACCAAAGTTTTTTCCCACTGGGTTTTCTTTGGCAAGGTTTTAACGAGGCACAAGTAGGTGGTCATTTTTGAATCTGCAAGCTACAGAAAGACAAAGAAGCTCAGAGGTGTTTACAAGCAGAGTTTGTGAAGAGCCAAGGGGGAGTGTTGTAATTCATCTCATCATGGTGACTCTTCATTTTGTAACTCATGACTCTTCATTTTGTAACTCATGAGTGACCTTTCATTATGTAACTCCCAACCTCTCTCTTCCTATATAAAGAGGGGTTGGGATAGCTTGTAGAGAGAAATTGAGACACATATATTGATATACATGTGAGGTTGAGCTAATTGTCCACAACAATAAATAATTTTTTTGGTTAAAACATGACATGTCAGCTGACATGTCAGTTGTCATGTCAGATGCCACATAATGGAAGATGGCATCACAAAAAAAATTTGGGAGCCAAATAGTATAATTGTATCCAAACTACATGATCATCCCTGCCTAAGTAAAACTACATTAAATATTTGTTGTACCATCAAATTCGCTTCCCATGTTTGGTTTATCTTGTTGTATGGCTAGCTTAATACTAACTCAATACTAGCAAATGCTGATGTGGTGGAGAGAGGTAACCAAGTTTATATGTTTAGCTGGTCAATAGCTTTTGGAAAATATTTTTTAAACATTTCTCTTATGTTAATTGCCTCCCAAAAAATTTGGGTGATGACATCTCCCATTATATGGTATCTGACATGGAAAGTGACATGGCAGCTATATTTTAACCAAAAATTTTTATTGTTAATGTTAATGTTAATGCTAATGCTAATGCTAATTTAATTTAATGTTAATGTTAATTTTAATGTTAAAATTAATTTTAATATTAATATTAATGTTAAGTACGAGCTAAATCTGTAAACTTGATTACTTCTCTCCGACATATCAGTATTTGTTAGCAATGAATTAGTACTAAGCTAGTAAAAGAACAATTTCGTTATTGTAAATAGTATAAATGGTGCATGTCACACCATCTACAACAATAAAAAAACAACATCTTTTGTTGAGAATAGAGTGACCATAATATATACAAGCTACGACAACATTTAACATTTAGTTGGCCGACTTCAACATTTGTTAAAGTATGTGTTGAAAATTCTTCAATATTTTTCGTTAAAATAAAATAATTAAATGTTACCGGTCTTCAGAGAAGTCGCGCACGTAGCACTGTCCTAAGAGTTAGTCTGGATCTATGTGCAGACTGAATCCAAACGTCTCTAGTGATAAAATTTCCGCTCTACCGGAATCTCGTTGCTGCACACGACGCTGAGAGAATGACCCACAACTTAGTTCCGTCCAGAGCAACAACAAAGAAGAACAATATTTTGAAGGAGCTGAAAATTTGTGAGAGTGTTTGTACCGATTTTTTCAGTGTACTCGAAGAAAAGAAAAGACACGATATATATATGCTGATAAATAATCACCAACGGACAGAAAAATAATGATCATTTAATTTGAAAGTTACAAACGTATAGAATAAAGCACATGATTCATTGAGCCTGGACGGAATTTTAAGTGTCTAACGTTACGAAAAATAAATGAATAGTAACGTTCAGAAAAAGGGTTTCCAGCAACGGCATGCGCGTATGGTCCATAGGACTCTCACACAACACTTTCAAAAGACCAAGAAGAGGCAAACTATTATATGAGCAAATTCTCCACCTAGTCCAGCCGATGTGGGACTATTAGGAGGAAGTTGGCCTTTTGCTGGTTGTTTGTGTGTGCAAGCAAAAAGCAACACACAGCTAACAGTATGTACATTGATTATGATATTTATTTTCAAGTAAATGGAGCTATTAGTACAATTTTTTTTTTTTTTGCAATACGTACATACATCAATTTATGCATCTGATGTAATTGTTTTGGCTACGTAGCAGAAATGCGGCTATTGACTTCTAATTATATATTTCAAATATTATATTTATAAATTATACGGCAGCATTTACATTACAAACAAACAATGTACTTAAGGCATGCCAATTTTTATTTATTTATTGTTATTGTTATCGCTAATAATATAATATGGTTTGGAAACGGTTCAAAATTGACCAGTCAAGTCGTTTGTAAATCCTCCACTACTTAATTAAAAGAACATGTTGATATGGCAGCTGACATGACAAAAATTTAAATTAATATTAATATTAATTTTAATATCAACATTAATGTTAAAATTAACATTAAAATTAATATTAACATTAATAATAATATTAACATTGATATTAATATTAACATTAACATGAAAAAAATTGGTTAATTAATTTTTTTGGTTAAAATTTGCCATGTCATATGGCGTATGACACATAATATTATTTAACATTCCACGTCAGCTACCACATAATTAGGAGAGATTGTTTGGAGGAATAATTTGAATGTACGAATACCATTATTCTAATTAAAAATAATTACGAAACTATAAAACTAAATCTCTCTCTCTCTCTCTCTTTTTGTTTTAGCATAATCGAAGATCCTCTCTTTTATTAATTACCATATATCCATAGCAAATTATAATTATAATATAAACAAAATTATAATAATCCTAATTAAAAGATACAAATATAACAAATCTTAGTTCAAATATGTTTAAATATTTAAACTGTTTTTTTAACAATATCTTTTTTAACAATATCAGAAAGAAAAGAATTTTTTTAATTTATGTGTAATGCACGTAAATTTACTTACTTAGTTTAAACTCACGACATCATGGGAAGGAATAACGTACTCGTGTTCACCACTAGAGCAACGAGGTTTTGACAAGCCACAAATAAAATCATGAATCACCAAATAAACATGTCTCAAAGAGCTAGAGAAAGTCCGAGCTCTCTAGCCTAGTGGTATTAGAGCGGACACCCGGAGGGGCCGGCAAGGTTCGAGTCCCCCAATTGTGTGTGTGAGTGGAATTTCAAAAAAAAAAAAAAAAAAGAGGCAATAAAAGTATAATTTGCATATATATAATAAAACCAAACATATACATTGCTCTCTTTAGGAACACAAATTACACCCTCTCCACACAAACCTCCATTTCCATCCATCCATACCCAGAGCTATAAATGTAAGAAGAAGAAAAGGAATGGAGAATGAAAATATAAAAAGGAACTGCTATTTTGACCGCTGCGGGGTTAGCCCACGGCCACGCGACGCGTCAGCATTGGGCCCATGTTAGTATGGAGACCAATGCTTAGCCGTCACGCAGGCGCGGACCAGTGCATGCCAACCCCGCGGACGATCAAAATAGCATCTTCGAATAAAAACACTAGTGCACGCCGCAATGTACATCTCCATTGTTAGGTTTTCCGGGAAAATGGTTGCTGACGCACATGTCGTCGCAGGAATCCGAACACACGTACTTTGTGTACTCTTTCCACTGGAACCTCATCTGCTCGGCGCACTGGTGCATGCAGCTGCAGTAACAGCCCTCTGCGACGGCCACGGGAGCCACCACCATGAAGACCATTAGCACCACAGTCAAGAAGAAGAAGAAGAAGACATTGTTGCGAGCCATGGTGGAAGAGAATAGAGGAGAGGAGAGGGGGAGAGAGCAACCTTGGCTTGTGTTTGAGAGAAACATCTATGGGATATATTTATAGCAAGAGATTTCTTGGTTAGATTGTTAATAGGAACTATTTCTTTGGACATGGAGAGCCTAATTTCAGTTCTGACAGGTTGGGCCACAAGTTATTCTAAACAGTTCGTCCGGTCCAAATCGATATCACGTGCCGTCCTTACATTGGTTGGGTTGTGAGACGCACAAAAATTATCCTCCCTCTAATGCAGATACGTTAAGTTATTCCATTAAAATGAAAATTCGAACAATGAGAGGTCGACACGTGAAGTTATTTCACGCGAGAGAGTATTTATGACTTCTAAATTAGGAGATTGGAATAGGTCAAAGTGGCATAGCATTTTCATGCAAAATAAATTAAATAATCTACATGGAGACTCACATCCACCCATTAATTTTAAGCTAATATATTTTATATACTGCCTAAAAATATTCATATATCCCCGCATATGCCGCTTCTTCTTTCAAATTAATTTGGAAAATAAGAATATTAAGACAAGAAAATGTAGTACATGCCTAAGATTAGCCCATTAGATTGCAGCTAACAAAAAGAAAAGTAGGAAGAGGATCAGAAGAATAAAGACACTCTGGGTTCAAATGATATTAACTTCCATTTATTTATTATCTATATCACGTCAGATATTTTATGGATATAAACTATTCAAAATCGAAAATTTTAATTTTATGGATTCATTTTTTTATTATTTTATCCAACTTTTCTAATACAAATTATAGATCACGTATCGATTTTTATTTCATTCAACTCAACCTTTGGATGAAGTGAACAGGACATCTAACTATGTAAATCCAAGCAATTCCTATACGATCCCAAAGCGAGCACATGGCAATATGACACACAAGAGTATCCAATTAGTTTATTAATCTTCATTTAGCATATTAACAAATAACAACCACAAGTTTTAAATTCTAAGGTCTACTTTTTTCGGCACACGAATTGGTGACTCGAATTTGGACTCAAAATTAAAGGTTCATAAAACCTAAATTATGTATTTCGACAATAAGACGTGCTGGTATCCTCATAATCACACCTTTTGAAGTAATTTGCTCAAGTTACGGCCTTTTTGGTAGAAAATGACATTGTCGGCAGTAATTAAATTTTACAAATTCGAACAATTTCTATAACTAATAAAGTAACTCAAAAAATTCTAGATTTTTGTGAACAGCAAGCCTATATTCTGTAATCCTACGAAAATCATAAAGTATAATTTCTGATTAAGTTTATAGGGTTTATATGCCATTATTCTAATATGAACCGATTCGGAACGAGTCATGTTGCTAAATTCATAACAATTCGAAATAAGCTTCTAAATTCTTGAAGTTTTAGATTTAATTAGGATAGTTCTAACAAAAAAAATCAGAGCAAACAAGCTATACTACTTAAGTTTTGGTCAATTTATAGTTACGAATTCAACAGGCATTCGTGATTTTTTAATATATATAGCAAAATATGTTATTAATTAGCCAAATTTTAGTATGTTATACCTTGATATTTTAGGGTTATAGAAAATTAGTGTAGATGCTAAATCATATTGGGGCTAGAAGTTATGCATCTAAGCCCCCCCCCCCCCCCCTAAAAATTTGGGACTTTTTGGCTAGCCAATGTGCCAAGTCGAGTGCAAAATGGTATGTCCTGCTGCCGTAGGAAGCCTTACCCCCTTGGGTGAAGGATGAGGATGATAAATTTGGTAAACTTGCTTTTATTATTATTATTACTATTATATACGCATGCGTCTTGCACGTATTTTAATATTTTTAATTAACTTAGGAAGACTGTTTAGGAAGACTAGATGACAGTCTTCGTAATTATTAAGTTGTTCTTATTAAAATTAATGAACAAATTTAATTAGTATAGATATGTAAAGATATTTTTGGAAGAAAAATTCTATGGTGAAACCTAACTTTTGGATTTACAAAGTAGAATAGATTATTTGTTTTCTTTTATACTAGTATTATTAGTTAATTTTTAGATTTAGATAATTAGTTTACATAGCTAATAAAATATAAAAAAATACCAAAATTAAGGGAAAAAGTTTTTTGGGATGTTATATCCCTATAAATAATTTTTTGGGGCAAAATTGACGGTCATAAATTCTTATAATAAATTTAAGAAATAGTAGTTAAATAATTAATGACTTATTTTAATTATTTCAATTACTGTAAATAAAATAGGGTTTATTAGTTGTACCCTCTTATGGTTTGCACGTATTTTGATAACTGTTCCTGTTGTTTTAAAAATAAAGAACACCCCCCTGATTTATAAAGTTAATTAGTTGTACCCCCTGGTGCATAGAAGAAAATGAGTGAAAAATTAAGCAGCTAGGGAGGTGTTCTTTATTTTTGAAACAACGGGGACAGTTACCAAAATACATACAAACCATAGGGAGGTACAACTAATTAACCCAAATAAAATACTCTGTAAGTGCAACGAAATGTTAAAAATGGGACCATTGATAAATACACTACCAAAATTGTGAGGAGATATTACAATTTTTGCATTTATATGACTGTCAAGATTTTACCCCTTCTCTTTTGTTAAAACGCTTCTACCCAGACTGCATTGAAAAATCGACGCGTGAACCGACGCCACGTTTCGGATTCCCATTGGCCGGAGTTAGCGGAGGGGGGAGAGTTTTTTCTTCATCTAATCACGTGTTGAAACGTGCATTCGTGTTTTTTTTTTCTCAATTTTTCGGATGTCAGGACTTTTCTATTTTTTTATAACCGCTATAACTTAAAAAAAATTGATGTCACATAACATTCTTTATATCTAATAATGCCTTTATCAATGTCCTAAAGATGTTAAAATAACCAGAGCAGCTATTTTGACCGCCACGGGATTGTCCCGCAGCCACGCGGCTCGTCGGTATTGGCTCTCCGGTCTGAGGTGGGTGCACGTTAGCAGAAGGTAATGACTGGCCGTCATGTGGACACGGTTCAGCATGTACCGATTCCGAGGGTGGTCAAAATAGCATTTTCCTAAAATAACTCTTAGTAACCAACACAAACCAATATGCACCACATTCCACGAGCACGAGGCCACAATTCATGAAGCCCTCCGCAGCAGTAAAAAATCTGGAAATTGCTGAGAAATCCAATTTTGGGGTTGATTGTTATGAAAAATCCACCCACATGATGGGTTTTATGAAATGCCCAGAATTATATATTTCCACGTTAAGTATTCCAAGATTTTCTTTAGATGCTCTGTATTTACAAAATTAATACCACAACTACCCCTCCGCACAAACTCAGATCTGGATTGCGATTCTCGTCTTCTTCTTCTTCTTCACGAGAGATCTAAATTCCATTGCTCTCATCCAGAGATCGCAAAGATCGTTTATAGTTCACCATGTTTTTTTTTTCCAGTCGAACTCCGATCATCGCTCATCTTCTTCTTCTTCTTCGACAATTAGGTCAATTATGGAGAAAAGATCTTCTTCTTCTTTTCTATAAGAGTTAGCATTGTTTTGAAGGAAAAACAAAAACTCTTGAATCTTTATTCATGTCAAATTTCTTTCAACAAAACAAAAAAATAAAAAAATAGGTTTCTGTCAACTGTTCTCCGTCGATATCACACGAAGAATAGTCATTTTTCTGCATTTTTAACAAGGAGAATGCCATTCTCCGTGTTGAATGGCATTCTCCGTGTTACTAACACGGAGAATGGCATTCTCCGTGTTTTAAACACGGAGAATGACTATTCTCCTGTTTTTTAACATTTGAATGACCATTTTTCGTGTAATTTAGAAACGGAGAATGCGATTCTCCGTACTAAATTACACGGAGAATGGTCTTTCTCCTACGTTTTAACACTGGGAATGACCATTCTTCGTGTAAATTAACACGGAGAATGTCATTCTCCGTGTAAATTAACACGGAGAATTCCATTATCCGTTTTATTTAACACGGAGAATGTCATTCTCCGTTTTATTTAACACAGAGAATGGCATTCTCCGTGTTTCTAACACGGAGAATGGCCATTCTCCTGCGTTTTATCACTGAATGTCATTCTCCGTGTAAATTAACACGAAGAATGCCATTCTCCGTTTTATTTAACACGAAAAATGTCATTCACCGTTTTATTTAGCACGGAGAATGTCATTCTCCGTGTTTCTAACACGGAGAATGGCCATTTTCCTGCGTTTTAAACACTGAAATGACCATTCTCCGTGCTAAATTATACGGAGAATGATCATTCTCCGTTTTATTTAACACGGAGAATGGCCATTCTCCGTGTTTCTAACACGGAGAATGGCCATTCTCCTGCGTTTTAACACTGTAATGACCATTCTCCGTGTAAATTAAGACGGAGAATGACCATTCTCCGTGTAATTTAGCACGAAGAATGGCCATTTTCGTGTAAATTAAGACGGAGAATGCCATTCTCCGTGTTACTAACATAGAGAATGGCTATTCTCCGTGTAAATTAAGACGGAGAATGACATTCTCCGTGTTACTAACACGGAGAATAGCCACTCTCATGCGAAATTAACATTTTTCGTGTTCTAACACGGAGAATGGCCATTCTCCTGCATTTTATGGTCAGTTGAAACTTTGAAGGGCCATAACTTTTGACTGGGAGGTCGAAACGAGGCCTGGTTTGTCCCACAATGAGCGTATCTTCGAGGAGCTTGAGATTAACCGTTTCTTCGTTAGACGGCCTTCCGAAATTTTAGAATCGCAAAAAAAAAAAATGATGTTTGGGCCTCCGTTTTAGCACTTTTGCCGTTTGTCTCGGTCTTTCCGAAATTTTTCGACGAGTTTTTGAAGATTTTTGAGGAGAAAACCTAGATTCGAAAGTGAGCAGCGTATAGAAGAAGATGAAGTATCGAAACATTTTTTTAAGAGTAGTTTCGTGGGTGTTTTCAATAAATTAGAAGGAAGGACAAAACGGTTATTCGAAACCCTATTTATATATTTTCTGCTAATTCTGGACACGAGATAAAATATTATTGTCCGGTGGATTTTTTATAAATTTTTTTCGTTTTTTTGACATTTCATAAATTTTCCCGTAAATTATTATTCATGGGCCTACTTCCAGCACCAGTGAAAATTTAAATCCTTACCACGACAATCATGCTCGTGAGCCGACGATAAGACAAAACTGCTCCGCCTACGTGGATCAATAGCGACCGTACACGTAACCAAGGACCAGTAAAGCTAGCAGACAAAAAAAAAAAAAAATCCCAAAATAGGAGTTTTTTGATTCCGGACGGATCTCGCTCGAGTTTCTATAGCAGACTAGCAGTACTACGGACCAGAGCCCGAGTAAATTTTTTTTTTCCTCGTCCTTTTTTGTCTGATTTAAATAGTCGGCTCCATTCAAAATTCGCAGCTTCTCTCCACTCATATTGCACTGTTTCTATGTGCACGTTTTACATAAATAGCCCTGTCACGTGCGGAACAGTTGCTGCCATCTGATTATGATAGTAGCTGTTTTTTTAATGTTGACACCAGTCACCAGTGTGCTATTTATCATGTACGCCCCTCCAGATGTATATTTTGACAACCTGAAGCCTCGTTTGGTTCGCAAAAATCTCTGGAATGGAAAAAAAAAAATATTTTTCTATCTTTGGATGTCAAAAGAATTGAGAAAAAATAAAAATAATTTTCAATGGAAGAAAAATTAGAGAAAAAAATGATTCTATTCATCTCAGCAAAAAATTACTTTTCCACATTGAAATAATCAATTTACTTTCAAATTCTTTGACATTTTCAAACATCAAAAAAAATTAATGTAAATTAAAATTTTCCAAAGAAAAAGAAATGACAAGAAATTGATTTCCTTTTCCTTCTATTCCGCGAACCAGACGAGGCCTAAATGCCTTCTTAATGTACATTTTCAAAATTATTTTTCGAAATTAGAGAAGAAAGAGAATACCTTAAATAATAAATATTGTACAAATTTTAAATTTTAGAATGTAACTTATGAACATTTTTAATAAAAAAAATTTATAGTTACATCTCGATTTTTTCATCATAATTCAAGGTGCAGTCCATCAAATTATCTTCATGTAAGAAATTCTTATACTTTTTGACGAAAATCGTCTCCTAGTAACAGTCAACTCATTTGACTAATTTTTTGATCAAAAATATCCTACATTTGATAAAAAATACCCTACATTCAAAAATATCCTACATTGTTTATTCCTAAGGCACTAGCCTAGTGGTAGTGCGGGGAGGGGAGGGGGTTTAAGCACAGATATTTGGTTCGTATCTCCATTTGGGTGGCTGGGTGGCTTATTTAGCCACGGTCCGGCTGGAGACAAGACACCTAAAAAAAATTCTTTTAACTATTTTTTGATCAAAATATCCTACATTGTCTTCGTCCCAGCACTCCTGCTCCCCCTCTCGGCCGCCTGGTCCCAGCTCCCTCCCTCACTACCACGGGCAGCCGGACACCCCCCCCCCCCCCCCCCCCCCCCCCCCTCTCTCGTCTTCTGCAACCCCCTCTTTTTTTTAAAGGAAAGAAATATTCCTTTTCTTTCCATTTTCAAAACACAACAACTACGATTACAGTCAATTTTTTTAGTATTATGGTAATTTGATGGAGTGGACCTTGAGTTAAGATTAAAAAAATGGGATGCAACTTAAAAATTATCTTTTAATAATTAGGGAGGATGTGTCCTCCACCACATACATCATGCTTACTGTACATCTTTTCATTTTTTTACGAGCACCTCGTTCTTCATGGATTTTTTTGCAAATAAATATTTTATAGGGGAAAACACGAAAACGACGATTAGTTCTTTATTAGAATTGGAAGTGTATGAATGAATATTACAAAACGTAGAGGTAGCTACCTGCAAAAGCGCGCAGTCCAATGTGCATTCCAGTAATTTCGACTTGCAACCTCTCCTCCACTGTCCACAGCTGCTTTGGTAAACCCCCACTTCCACACTCTCTCTCCGCTCTGCAACAATGGCGGTCCTCCTCCTCCTCCTCCTCCTCCTCCAAACCCTAACCCTAGCCTCCTCCCTCACCACCGACGGCCTCTCCCTCCTCGCCCTCCGCTCCGCCGTCTCCCTCGACCCCACCCGCGCCCTCTCCTCCTGGTCCCCCTCCGACCCCGACCCCTGCCTCTGGCCCGGCGTCTCCTGCCGCCCCGACGGCCGCGTCTCAGCCCTCCTCCTCCCCGACCTCTCCCTCTCCGGCTACCTCCCCTCCGTCCTCTCCCTCCTCTCCGCCCTCCGCTCCCTCGACCTCTCCCGCAACAACTTCTCCGGCCGCGTCCCCCAAGGCCTCGCCACCCTCACCTCCCTCTCCCACCTCGACCTCTCCGGGAATCGCCTCTCCGGCCCCCTGCCCCCCTCCCTCGCCTCCCTCCCCTCCCTCGCCGGCGTCCTCAACCTCTCCTTCAACCAATTCTCCGGCGAGATCCCGCCGGAGTTCGGGAACATCCCCGTCGCCGTCAGTCTGGACCTCCGGAACAACAACCTCTCCGGCGAGATCCCGCAGGCGGGGTCGCTGCTCAACCAGGGCCCCACCGCCTTCGCCGGGAACCCCGGCCTCTGCGGGTTCCCCCTCAAGAACCCCTGCGGCCCCACTAGCCCCAGCGTCGATTCCGACCCCGGGCTCCCGCTGGCGGGGGTGGAGTCGCCGGCGCAGCCGGCGGAGCTGAAGGCGAGGCCGGGGGATAAGCGTGGGGCTTCTCCGGCCGTGACGGTGTCGGTGCTCGCCTCGGTGATTCTTGCGGCGTTCGTTTTGATCCTGGTGCTGCAGTGGCAGTTTCGGAAGAGGCGCGGCAGGGGCGAGGAGGGGAAGAGGGGCACGAGGAAGGAGAAGGGCGGCGGCGGCGGCGGCGAGATTATTATCGCCGCGGCCGAGGAGAGGAGGGAGGGAAGGAGTGGTAAGAACTGAATTTGAATTTGAATGTGCTAAAAACATTTAATTACTCATTTCCTCTCTGCTGAATTATATAAATAAACTATATATCACTCTGTTGATTAATGATTAATGATTAATGATGGTAGGGTCATACTCATTTTTATTGCTTATTTGGTACAAATGTAGAATCTCTAAGCAAACAAATTATATTTTTTTTCAGGAGTCAATTAGTTTATAGTCATGAATAGTCAGTATTTCTGACTGTTGTATAAAGCTCTAAACTTTATACATAGTGGAATAACATCTAATAATAACAAATTTGTTGATATTTACGATATTTTTTATATTAGTCTAGCATTTCTCATGTGTTTTGTTGTAATGCAGATAGATCATGTTATAGCTATTAGCCATCATTTAAAGAATATGGGTTTTCATATACAAACTAATTTGTATTGGTGCGCTCGTACAGTAAATACGAATGAGTCTATAACAATCAATTTAACAAGCTGGTTTATCGGCATATTATGTGAGCTGTTTAATACACCTATGAAAGTTTAGTACAACTATTTAGTCGGTATGCTTTTAGGCCTCGTTTGGTTTGCGGAATCATAGGGTTGGGAAAGGAAAGTGATTACTTTCCTATGTTTGGGTGCCAAAGGAATTGAGGAGCAAAGTGATTCCCAATGGAAGGAAAATTAGGGGAAAAAATGATTCCATCCAAGCAAGGAATCACTTTCCCACCTTGAATATTCACTTTCCTTTCCAAATTACTTGGCATTTCCAAACATCGGAAAGGAAAATCAATGAGAATTGTAATTTCCCGAAGGAAAGGAAATGCCAAGGAATTGATTTCCTTTCCATTTCTATCCGCGAACCAAACGAGACCTTAGTTTATTAGTTCTTTATGTCCCACATTTCCTCTCTCTCTCTCTCTCTCTCTCTCTCTCTCTCTCTCTCTTTTGGATTTATGGATAAAAAAGTTTCTTCAAGCAACAGTTGTTTGTGTCACATCATCATTAACAAAACTGTTTTTAAATTTCAGATAAAAACAGCATTTTACCCCCAGGTTAGCAATTCTCCCCTCTATAAATACGAGCCAACTTGAATAGATCAGGAAAACAAAAATTAAGTGAGAAAATTTCTCTAAAGGGAGAGAAACGAAAGGATACTTGGATACACTTATCTAGCTTTATGTAGATAATCTCTAGAAGGATATTTTCAGAAGAATGATTTCTTTCGGTTATTAAAGAGAAATATCAAACTCTTACCGAAGGCAAAGGGTAGTCACCTCTCTTTTTGAACAATGTAGTATATTTGAAGGAATTCCATGCAACCAACTGCGTATTTGGAATTGTTTGAAAATATTGACGAATTTTATGTTTCTCTGCAACTCTAAATCTTCAACATTCAGCGGAACTCTTCATGCCAATCTGAACTTGTCATCCAGGTGAGATCTATGTGGCAGTGGATGAAGGATTTGGACTCGAACTGGAAGAGCTTCTTCGAGCATCAGCTTATGTTGTCGGGAAGAGTAAGAGCGGGATCGTATATAAGGTGGTTGTAGGGAGGGGACCAGCAGTTGCTGTGAGGAGGCTGAGTGAGGCTGAGGAAGGTGAAGTGGAAGGGGGGGATGAGTTTAGGCGGAGAAGGGCATTTGAGTCAGAGGCAATGGCAATTGGTAGAGTGAATCACCCAAATGTCCTGAGGTTAAGAGCATATTACTATGCTCCAGATGAGAAGCTTCTTATATATGATTACATTCCCAATGGCACCTTATATTCTGCAATACATGGTACTATTCACGCTCTCTCTCCACTTAGACAATTTATCCTATTAAATTGTTCTCAACACTTTGCATTGTCATTGAATGTTCCTCTTGTGCAATTTGTCTTTGATTGAATCACATGGTTGTCCAAAATTTAATAAGTTTTAGGAATCATTCTTAAATATCAATTGACCTAATGCATAAATCATTTGGGTCACTTTGTATCTTTTCATTTTTTTGATTAATGCTTATATTTGTTTGTTGAAAATCTGAACCAGGGTATAACCTTGCCAATTGGCCAGACATATCTATTTGACTTATATAATCAATGTGATGCTATCATCCTACTCTTATTGTGGGACTGTGCCCAATCTCAACATATCACTCTGGCTTGTATAGCCGATATGATCCTGTCATCCTAGTCTAAAAGTTAGTGGGTCTGGTACAAATAAAAACATACCCATTACATGATTCAGCTCAAATCAAACCACACTATAAATGGGTCGGACTCGATTCATGATCAGTTTCTCTAAATTAGTCTACTAAAGAACAGATGCAAATATTCAACCTTTAATAGTACCTCATTATTTCCTCTGAGAATACCCTCACCTACTCAAGAAAATTACTAGTTACCTTCAAAATCCAGGCTCCTGCCTTCATTTACCAGCTAATCAGCCTGTTTACCTCTTTATGGATGCATGCTAAGAGGTCATCCTCCCTGTACTTTTCCGTTAACTTTAAAAAAGAGAATGTAGATCATTTTGAATAGTTATCCTTCACCAAATGTCATGTCCCATGGTTTATAGAAACCTGAGCCTTTTTCCTTTTTAGTAAATTATCAAAGTACTCTTGCAGACTTAGATTTCCTGTCTTGTTTTGAAGTTAATCACCATTACTGCTTGCTCGTAGATTTCTGACTAGATAACCTCGTTCAAAGTTGATTTAATATCAGCATATTTCCATTAAATGCCACAGATTAGAGAATACCAGTGCACTTCAGTAGCCTTGCTGCAACAATTGCGTCCCCCTTCTGTTCACTAAGCATGTGAATGTCAAACAGTAACAGTACAACAATCTTCAATAGTAAAGGCTGGTCACAGCCACTTTTCCTTGCTGAAATTATTACTAGGTCCAATTCCATGTGCCTCCTGATTAGCCATTAAAGTTACTCAAGGCACTCCATGCTTTGTTTTTGTGATCGAGTTCTGGCTTGCTGCAGGTTGGATGGCTCCATGTTAGGTTATGCTTATAGAACTTGTCATAGTATAGCAATTCTGAATCTCTGATAGTCTTATTTTGTCACAAAAGCTTCATAACAAGCATAATATAATACTTAGCGGCTGATTAATACACATCCATTATTTTAACTTTTTTAAGTGTTTGGCACAGCTTTAACCCATGTTTGTTCGCGGATATTCTGAATAATTATTTTTTTCATTGGCTAAATCTCCATTATCATCTGAGTACTGCGCGAGCAAGGATTAACTAACGATGGAATCCCTACTCATCCTCGCAATTTTAACTTTCTTATGAAACCCCTGGAAAACCAGCAGGTGGACCACTGAATCCGGCAGCTCAACCACTCCCCTGGGCATCAAGGCTCGGAATTATTCAGGGTGCTGCACGGGGTTTAGCCCACCTCCATGAGTACACTCCCAGGAAGTACATACATGGCAACATAAAAACCTCGAAGATCCTCCTTGACGATGAGCTCCACCCATACATCTCCGGCTTTGGCCTAACTCGACTCCTCTCTGGTACCCAAAAGTTCAATCACTCTCTATCCCTCTCCAGAAAACTGGGTTCTGCCGCAAGCACCATGCAATACACGGTGGGGCCTTCTACAGAATACCTGGCCCCCGAGGCCAGGGCCTCAGGCAGTTCAGTTACTCAGAAGAGTGATGTATATGCCTTTGGTGTGGTTCTGTTGGAGGTATTGACAGGGAGGTCGCCTGGTGTGAAGGCGGATAACGATCAGGGGGAGTTGGAAGGGTTTGTGAGGAGGGCATTCAAGGAGGAGAGGCCGCTGTCCGAGGTGGTGGACCCCGCGCTTCTACATGAGGTATATGCTAAGAAGCAGGTGCTTGCGGTGTTTCACGTAGCTCTTGGGTGCACCGAGTCGGATCCAGAGTCGAGGCCACGTATGAGGGCAGTGTCCGAGAGCCTAGATCGTGTCGGGCATCAACATTGAAAATCGTGCCCCCTTTGTCATGCTTGTACTATTTCTCTAACTGTAGAAGTAGGAATTTTGTAGCGGACTAAGTGCCTCAAATGTCCCTCCTCCTGCAGCCAGTGTAGAACCTGACTTGCAGGAAAAAGAAATGGAACTAGGCATATGTGGGAGGAGCTTCATTTGAGTCACTTATTTTCTCAGTCCAGTAGCTTATTCTTGATCTTTCTAGATGTAGAGGCAGGCTTCTTTCTAAAGACAATGCCCTATTGCCATTCTTCAGATTAGGAGTACGCGTCGAAGATGTAATGTATGTAATGTTCTCATCTCATGAACAAGACATGTACGTTTGATGTTGCTACATTCGTCAGTCTGTATCTTCGTCATTGGGGCCTCCAGTTAAATTGGAATGTACTCAGAGAAATTGAAGTGTATTAATCATTTGAGTTCAATGCACTGTGCTCGTAACCTAACATTGTGATTTGTGTTAATGAAGTGTTAACATTGTTGTTCAGGAAAATTCGTGTGCTCGTAACCTAACATTGTGATTTACAGCTTCATTGTTATAGAACTGCCTACAGTAAGAAAAGATTATTTATAAGGGCACAACAAAAGTTGATCAGGGCTAGCCAATTCCTGGCAGTACAGGGACTGCCACAATTTCTGGGCAGTCCTAGATACTTTATGAACTGCCAGAAAATGTGTCAGTCCAGTCAAACACGAGATGGACTGCCAGAAAATGTCAGAAAATGTGTCATATTTTCTGGCAGTCCATAATGCTACTAGGACTGCCAGAATTTGGCTAGCCCTTGATCAACTTTTACTGTGCCCTTATAAATAATCTAAGAAAACTACCGGCAGGATTGGATTTCAGTGAAATCCAGCATCCTGTGTATTAATATAAAATAATCAAAAGAACACGAAATTGTACAGTTCAAAAATTTTACAACTTCATGAACACTAATAACACTTACATTTTCACATCGATGGTAACCACGGTATTTGGACATATCTATACTACTATATAGACTCATATAATGAGTCTGAGAAAAATGCTTCACTGTATAAGTTTTTTCTTCTATAAATGCTCTCATCTATGATTACTAATTAAAATTATTTATTAAATTTAATATCGGTAATTATGTAATTATCTATAGAAAATAATAATAATTAAAGATTGTTCTTTGTTCTTTCCAAGTTTATGAAATACGTGTAAGACACGTGCATATACTAGTTCTATAATAAGTGGGATGTTCACCAAATCATTCCTAAAGTGGTTTTAGATTTGATGAAAAATAACACGTGACAACTCCTGAGTTAAATGGTGAACATTATTACTAGTTTTGATGGATGAACAAAATTGACTTTTATTACGAATATTTCTGCGATTAAAAGTCTAAGGTTAAATTTCAACTTGATAACGTCAACTATCCAAAAAATTTCAACTTTGTACCATAAATTTTAATATTAGACAATTTAATATCTCAACTATAATGGTACAATTTAATACCTTAACGATGTTAACATAAAATATCCAATACGGCAAAAATATCTTCCTAATTTATGATCTGTTAAAAAAAAGCTCAGAGAGAATAAATTTGGGTAATTTGGTCAAAAATTTATTTATTTTCTTTGAAACGATAAAATTAACTCTGATTGACGGATGGTACCGACTTGAAAACATTCAATAGTTGAAGATAGTGATTGGTATAACATTAAAATTTAGGGTATCAAATTTAAAGATTTGAATAGTTAAAGGTATCAAGTTGAAATTAAGCCAAGTAAAGATGAGCAAATAGGAAACCTAGCCCAACCCGACTTTGGTCGGTTCGGTCACAACTCCAACTATATTAACCCGAACCGTAGTAGACCGGCACCCATCATCTCTCGATAGAATCCCCTTCCTCTTTCTCGTCTCCCCCGCTCGAGAAGCCCCTTCTCATCCCTCCCCCCCCCCCCCCCCCCCCCCCCCCCCCCCCCCCCCCCACCCACCCCACCCCCACCCCGGCTCCATCCAGCCATCAACATCCTCGACTCCGGCGATCGCCTCTCCATCGCCGCCGACCTTCTCCGGAACCCTCAGAGTAATTTCTAACCTTTCCCCAATTTGTTTTCTCGATTTAACCATCTATCGATTTTCGCGTAAAGATTCGATCGACCGATTTGAGCTCAAGGTGAAGCCGATCCTCTACGAGAAACCCTAATTTCTCATATTAGGTTTTGATTCGAATCCACGAACCACACCGCTACTGTTGTGATCGAGCATCGCAGTCATTTTTTTTCGATGTTTAGGGCTTCAATAGTATGGAAATCGAATCGTACGATTCGAACTCAGGGACCGGCGACTCGCTACAAGGAACCCTAATTGTTCATCCTGTGGTTTCGATTCGACTGTTCCGAGGGCATTGATCAAATTTTAGGTCATAAGAATCTCTGTGATTTAGGTTTTTAATTTTGGAAAATGCAGGGTTGCCATGCTGTAATTCTACTGCTGCAGAAACCCTGACTGTAGTTATTGGGGTTTCTTTTCGGGCGTTTGTTTTTATAAAGCTAGGGTTGCTAAAATATGCGAGGTGCCGAGGGTTATGTATATCCACATCTCTGTAGTTTGAGTGAATGTTTTTTTAAAGTCATCTTCTGATCGGCTTAAAGAATGCAGTCGGAAGCCCTTGATTTCCGTCAGAAGAGCTGTGCCATGGAGAAAGGAGCTAAACCTAGCCTTTTTGTTAATGACGGCTCGTTCATGGAAAGGTTTAGACAGCTTCAGCAGAGAAGCAAGATAAAGGGGTGCCGACCGAGGAGCCGAAGCCGGGTGTTTCAAGTGACGCCTCTGGCCCTTTGAAACCGGTGTCTTTGGCAGCAGAGGCCTTTGGATACCAAATCGAATGACAACAAGAAGCCTAACAGTGTTGTTTCGAATGGAAAGCTGGCCTTCAGCTTGAAACAGAAGTCGAAGGCTGTGATTCCTGCTGTCAAATTAGGCGAAGATGAAGAGGAAGAAACAGGGGTTCAAGAGCCCAGGACTGGCGATGAATCGGCAAAGCGGAAGAAGCTGGGACCATTGGATGTTTCTGGCCCACCGTCAAAGCTGGGGGATGTTGGTAATTACCTTTTTATTTTGCACATTATGATTGATCAATGGCTGGGGATGTTGGTTAATTTTTTTTCTACTCTGAAGTGTTACGTGTTCTTCATTATTGATTGTTAGATAGGAACTATGTATGTTACTTATTCATTCAGCAGAAGTAGAACTTGTCGAATCTTTAGCAGTTACAACTGTGAACTGTTGTTGGTATGCATATGTTTCTCTGTCGTTCTGTACCTGAGAATTTTTCACTATATACATTTTGATTTATATCAAATTATGTACCACGTTTGTTGCACTGGACTTGTTATGAATCTGTTATTTGTGTGGCGATCAGGCTACATACATTATTCTATTATTGATTTGACAAACATTTTGTGTTTACTTTTTTTTTTTTGTGTGCATTTGTTTGCACATTTTGAACATTGATTTGAAGCTCCACCTTACCTGGACACTCTAGATTTCATTATTTTTATGCCTCGGAGAACATATGAAGAACACGAATAGGAAATTACAATTTCATTCTAATGTGTGCAGTTGTTGAATGCGAAAGATATCAATATAAAATATGTAATCAAATGCCTAGATAATTCTAACAAATTTGAAGCAATTGGTTAGTAGATCATTATCATGTTGTACGTATACCACTCATACTTGCATACCAACCGTATACTTCTTACTTTCTTGCATCAAATAACAACTATAATCTTTAATTCTTAGGTTTGATCGGCTTGAAGAGGAACATTGGATTAATAAACCCATAATATGAGATCATGAAATTGCTAGTGCATTTCCATGTGTGTTGGCATACTATAATGAATGAACTTAATTAACTCAAATCCCAATACCTGCCATGTGTTTGTCTGGCTTGAATGGGTGCAATCATCGTATTATTTTGAGAGCTGAATTTATCTCAACATTAATTAGCAAACAAGACTTGTCGAAAACTACCAACCCAGAGGTAATTTGTCATTTTTGCTTGGTAGACAGTATGATTTCTGATTCATGAATTTGGTTTCCCCCATAAATTTTGTATTTTCCAATTCCTCGTTATATAGAAAAATTGCAATTATGATTTCCCGGTGAAATTGCAGTTACTAAGTTCATGTGCTGATCTAGGGTAACAATGGGCCTAAGATCCTTTGCGCTTGCGTAAAGTAGCCTTCATATATGCCTGCTTATTGTTCCCTGCTTGTTTGCTCATGAATTCATACTATTTACAGAAATTGATAGATCATCTACCTTGTAAAGATCATAAATTTGGATTTTACACTGTAAGATCATGTTATCTTTGTGTGCCATACTGATGCAATGCAGAAAGTCTTATCATTCCCAAATTCATTGAACATTAGGTTGCTATTGTAATACTGCCATCACAGTTGCAAAGTTTCTTAGGCTAGGATTTGCTTTACGCTCTATTGCAATGAAACAAATTTACAAGGATGATCAATAAACTAGTTATTCTTGAAAGTGTCTCATGAATGCAGCTTATATATTATTTATCTATCGCCCATGGTGGAAAGAGATTTGATTGAAAGAATTGGAAAATGTGGCACGTCTGCTACAACAGTAATTTGCATTCCCTTGTTCATGCTCTTGGTATTAATCAGTTCTTTAAGTGACATGCAGCACCGTTTCCCCCAAGAGATCCTTCAGTAAAGAATGTTGCAGACAAATTAGCAAGTTTTGTTGCAAAGAATGGAAGACAGTTTGAACATGTTACACGGCAAAGGAATCCTGGAGATACCCCTTTCAAGTATGGGTGATTCACTTCAGTTATTACTTGCTAATTGCTATGCAAATTTGTTACAGCTTTACGAAAGCATTCTGGGTTTTTCTTTTATTGTGATTGCATCCATTGTGTTTCTCCCCTTTGAACTTCTGTAACATAATACTGAATGATGTAGGTGATATTTTCCTATTAGATGATGAAGCAATTTTGTTTATAAATGAAAGTTCATACTTATGTGTCAATTATTTTTATTTACGTGGTGAAAGGGCTCTAAACATAAGAAGGAAAAAGTAAGAACACTGGAGTAAAAACCGTAAAACCATTGTAAAGAAAAAAGATCAAGAACAAACATTTAGACATGTACAATATTAATTATTTAAGAAATATTTGAGTCTACTATTACTATTTTTTTTTTGAGAGAAATATTTGAATTTACTATTACTTGCTCATTGCTATGTGATTATTTGAATATACTATTACTACTAACCTAAGAAGCACAGACACTACAAATTCATGTCGTGTCATGTCGTGTCGGACACGAGCATCGGACACGCATGAACACTCCAAAATATATTGACACCAAATTAGGTGCGGAGACCATGTCGCTGTGTCTGAAACGTGACGTATCTAGTCTGTGCAACATAGCTACTAAGTTTACTAACATTCTTGATTGAATTTTATGATAAATATGGCAAAATATACATTTAATTATTCTTTCGTATCTATAATTTTCTTTTTCCTCCTTGGCTACTTCTTTCCTTCCAATTCTTCCTTTGTCTTCTTTCACTACCTTGTCCTCTCCTAGAATTCCTCCTCTCTTTGAACAAGCAGGATGAAAGAAGAGGGAACATGGGAGAGTGAAAGGAGCGGAGAAGGAAGAATGGAGAAAAAGACATGAAGGTTAAGGATGAAGAAAAGTTAGGGATGTGCAGATAGAAGGAAAATAGAAGAGAGAAAGAACTTATGTATGTTGGCTCTCTGCAGGAAACCTTGATGCTCTTAAGCAGACGCTTGCTCAAGGCTTGGATATTTTTAGGTTGCAAGAGATTACCACTCCTGTCAATTCTTCTCTAAAATCCTTTAGGGGTTGCTCTTGCTATGTCTCTCAAATGTTAAGAAATATTGAAAGGAATAGCTAAATTGTTAATTGGTTTTTACTTGACTAAGAGAAAGTCATCAAGTAGGTATCTTATGAAACCCCAAGATTTAGTCCGACATTGTGAGATTAGGGTTTGGATGGAGTCTATGTTTGAGTGTTTTTTTTGTCATGTGTACAAGTTGGCCAAGTGATGACGATGCCCAAGCGCATGCATGGGTCATGTCTTGGAAGGCAGTGTTCTAAATGGCGGCCGCCTATGTCCGCCTAGGCGGTAGGCGGTCTCTCTCCGCACCGCTTTTCGGTAGGCGGTAGCGTAGGCGGCCAACGGAGGTTGACGGCATAGGCGAAGGTGAGGCGGCGTAGGGGTTGCTCTTGTCAATTCTTCTGTAAAAGCCTTTAGGGGTTGCTCTTGCTATGTCTCTCTCTCAAAATGTTAAAAAATATTGAAAGGAATAGCTAAATTGTTAATTGGTTATTTACTTGACTAAGAGAAAGTTATCAAGTAGGTATCTTATGAAACCCCAAGATTTAGTCCGACATTGTGGGATTAGGGTTTGGATGGAGTCTATGTTTGAGTATTTTTTTGTCATGTGTACAAGTTGGCCAAATGATGACGATGCCCAAGCCCATGCATGGGTCATGTCCTGGAAGACAGTGTTCTAAATGGTGGCCGCCTATGCTGCCTAGGCGGTAGGTGGTCTCTCTCCGCACCGCTTTTTGGTAGGCGGTAGAGTAGGCGGCCAACGGAGGTTGGCGGCATAGGCGAAGGTGAGACGGCGTAGGCGGGCGCCTAGGCGGACCAATACTTAACAAGATATTTTGGCCAAAAAATTTTTGTAAGCATTATGGGCCTGTGGTTCACTTTTACAAAACTAAAACTTTATAAATGTTCGTTCTACAACTTAGTTATGCATGGAACACCCTTAAAGTATGCATATTATGAAAAAAACAGTGGTAAAATAGTAAAAAATGTTCAAAATGTATCGACCGTCTAGGCAGCGCTTAGGCGGTGCCTAGGCGGTAGGGGGACTCTCCGCCGCGCACCCCCTACCGCCGTTTAGAACCTTGCTGTCAGGTCTTTGGTCTGGGACGTGTCAAAATGGTATAAGACTACATAGTGGATTTGTGTTCCATTGGGGTGAGACTGGACTATTTGCACGGGCTGTGACCAGGATGTTACGTCTTTTAGTTGGTTGATTATGAAACAAAATTAGTCCGACATTGTGGGATGATATTTCAGTTGGTTTATATTCAAGAGTTTGGGTGTCGTGTATACATGCATGCTAACCATTTTGGCAAGTGTGCCATGAGATGATGGACATAAGGTCCATGCACATGTCATGTGCTAGCGTCCCTGGTTGCTGGGCCTCTTCTGTGTTTAGTGTAAGTGTAAGCGTGTAAATACTTGAGTTTGGGTTCAACACGGTTTAAGACCATCATGCAAACTAGATACTTGAATAATTAACTAAAAGCTGCTACTCTAGATTATAGCCTTAGCAGGACTGGTGATACTTATTACTTTTGATATATATAATAATTTATTTGTTCTTTTTAACTAACGGGCATTTCTCTCTCCACAACTATTTTTTTACTTGCATTATTTTTTCTAATCATTTTATGAATTTAATGGTTGTTCCTTTTCCACTTTGTAGGTTTTTGTTTAATTCAGACTGTTCGGATTACAAGTACTACGAGTATCGACTTCTTGAGGAGGAAAAGTTCCTTGCACAGGCACAGGTTTCCCAGGCACCACATCCACGTAAGTAGACACCTCTCTTTTTTCGTATTATGTAGAATTGATCTGAAGTTGAATTATAGGGCTATCATTGAATCTTGTTAGATGCTTATAAGCATTTGCAAAAAGATAAATTGCTTACTAAACCTTGAATAACTTTGCTTGGTTCATCTATCAGCTGTTTCGAATACTGCAACTTCTAGATCATCAAATTTTTCTCCAGTTACTCCTCTCCAACAACATTCAAATTACCAGACACCTGCTTCAGCATTATACGATGCCAATGAAGAGACAAGGTCTTATCCCACATCCGGTGGTAAGTTTTTCCTTCAAACAACGGCAGGTTCTGAGTAGCTAATGTGTGTGCCACTTTTAGTAAAAAATTGTACTGTTTGCTTGCCCTGTTTTGTGACATTCCAGAAAGTCAAATTAAAGTTCAACTTTTAAGAGGTACAGGGATCCTTGAAATTGGTGCTACCCTTATTTGTTTACTGATCTTCAGGAGAGATCATGTGCTTGCAATTGGCTGGGCTTTGCAACTGTATATGTTCAAGAGTTTTCTACTTTTCTATCCGTTGATTTTCTCACAGTTAAAGATCCATTATAGTTCCTACCCCACTGGCTAATAGTACTATGCCAACATATGGTGCCAAATCTTATCAGAGATGGGAAACAGTTTAGTGGCTGTGCTCTCTACCAACTAAACCGTTATCTGATCATCCTATAGCTAATGCTCCAAAGTGTATCCCTCCCCCCCCCCCCCCCCCCCCCCCCCTCCTCCTCCGTCACACACAATTCTTCCTACTTTTTCACATTCATACATTCTACCGAATGGTCACGGAGCACTGTCAGGTATGGTCCACCCACATCTACGCTCCAAAGGGATAAAAACATGGTATAGGGTTTATTTAGCTTGGCTGTGATCGTGCCATAGTTGAGGTATAACTAAAAGATGCGTAAACATAAAAATTATTAAGATCTAATTTATAGTTATATGAATGTTACTCTGTGTATATATAATCATATTTTTGTCCTTACCTATCATAAAATTTATAAAATATGCCGTATATCAAATCCGTATCTGAATTGTGTCCGTACAACCTAGCATGCCCTTCATCCCTTCTCTTGCTCGCCCCACCCTCTGAGCCCTCTTCGTCTCCTCTGCACTACCACCACCCGTGTACACCTTTTTTCCTCCCTTCCACCTTTCCAGAAAACAATCCACGTACTTGCCGAGACTGTTGCCTCGCTAGTTTAGGTTGGTTTTATGCTGGGTAAGGAAGCAGTTAGCAACAGGCAAAGAGGAAGACGAGTGATAGATAAGGTTTCTTGAAAGGTAGAAATCTGTGGCAGTTTGTATCATCTAGATCCAATAATCCAGGCTGGTGGATGATGATGACCATATCATCAGGTTGGGCGATTTGGTCGTCGTCAAAACGAGGCAGTTTGAGAGAATTCTGGGGGACTCCTTGCAAGTTGCAACCCCCTTGGGTTTTGGGGAGAAAATGTGGTTTAACCATGGTTCAAAAACTCGGTTTCGATCTCAGTTTTGGAGCCTTCCTATGAGTATAGATTCAACAGTTTCTGTAGTTTCGGCATCGTTTTCGGCCGTTACTTAAAACCTTGATTTTCACATGCATGGGAGTGTCAAAGCAAGAACAAGACAAATATTTCCTGCTAGTATCTTTCCATTTCTGACATGAACAATTGTTTAGTAGGTCAGTTGCGAATTTGTTACTATGTCCATGGAGATTGATCTTAATTGCTCTGTATTAGTGCAGTATTGTACAACAGAAATGGAGCCTTTATCTTTAAGTTTTGGTTATCTAAACAACAGCTTATTAAAAAATTATGTATTTTACTGTTGTTATGAAAATATGTAAGGATTGAATATTTACAAGTACTACTCTTCCCTCATTATACAACTGCTTACCTAAATATTTATAGACTTTTAGTATGTTGCTTGCCCAGTCCAAAACTATGGACCTTACAGGTGTCCCGCATATGTTATATAATTGGTTTCACCTATCTCAACAATTGAGGTTAGTGTCCTGCATTTGTACTTTTGTGATCACATATGATTTTGAGTTATTTTAATATGTTTGATTTTTTTACTTTATATTATAAATAATAAAAGATTTAAGTATAGCTTATGCTACTAGAACAGAGGTTTTTTTGGTCTTGAACATTTCTTAGTTCCATAGCAAATTGCTACTTGTGATGTGTAGTACAAACAATTTATCTCATTTGCTCAGACATGTTTACCTTGCAGTTTTCTGATGTGTGCTTTTGTTTAGTGAACATGTGCGCCTTAGGATTTGTGTTGTTAGAGGGACTATCTCTGCTCCATTTTGCTTTTCAATTTTTTTATTGAAATACAGAGCTCTTCAGCTCTTTGTTGTGCTTATCTATTAGTTAAAAATATTAGTAGAAATACTTTTCTAGTCAAGTAATCTAGTTAAAGCGATTTCATATCTCAAGTAACTTCTGAGGGGGTTCTGCTTGGAGGTATGTATAGCTGAAAATTTGTTTTACTGGAATGAGAATTTTGGATTAAATCAATATATGGTTATTGAGTACGATGTGAAAGCTCTTTTACACCATTGCCGGATGTACTTACGGAATTCTGTAAATTCTCACTTGCAGGTGAATCCAGTGGGCCTCCAGTTAACGATCCTTTAGCCATGATGGAATATTACATGAAAAAAGCAGCACAGGAGGAGCGAAGGAAGCCGCCTAAACAGTCAAAAGATGAAATGCCGCCTCCTGCTTCTCTTCAAGGTCTTTATTCTTTAGAGCAGTTCCTATTTGATGTTTCTTTTTCATACTCTCAACAATACAGTGGAAGTATATACCTTTTTTTCTGTTGAAATTTCAAGGTGCACCATTCATACAGCTTCATTTTCCTTTCTTTCAATATGTTATTCTGCCATATTTAAATTCATGGATGTGGATATTATGGTTTACATTGCTATAGTTTTTGGTAAAATGATTGTCGTGAACTCATTTTGAGTGGCATCTCAATGTCTTTTTTTTTGTTTTAATCTTGTAGCTTCATCCAAGAAGGGTCATCACATGGGTGATTACATACCTCAAGAAGAGCTTGAGAAATTTTTGGCCACTTGCAATGACGTACACGCACAGAAAGCTGCTCAAGAGGCAGCAGAGAAGGCGAAAATCCAGGCTGACAATATTGGGCACAAGCTTTTATCTAAAATGGGATGGAAAGAAGGTAACAATCTTGTGACCAGTTGGATTGTGTTTTCTTTAAAATTTGGATGCCAATGGTTGAAAGCTAGGCTGTTTAATTTTGTTAGTTTTGCTAACACTTATGTTTGGTTGTTTAACTGTTACAAATAAATTGAATATGCAAAGTAAGAAAATAAAAGTGTAATTTTTGCCTTAAGCGAGGAAAATATTCAGGATCAGGAGAAACTTGTAGTTTAATTTCTCTTTTTTTTTTTTATTCTCTTTCTTCTCTTTCAGGGATTGGATTGAACCTTTCTTGAGACGTGTTTCTTTCCCTGGTTGAACAAACATAATATAGCCCCAATCGGCCATTTCACCTGATTAACAGTCTTTTCAGCCGATTGTTGTTGCAGAATCAACCAATTTAGACTGCACGATGGCTTGTTTTATTAATTTTGTTCTCATGTATTTTTATAACAAATAGTTGATTGGGCTTGATACTGGGCTCAGTGCTTTTTCCACAAAGTGTGAGGGTTAGTTGAAAGACACCTCGATACTTAGCTCAGGGAACGGAGTAGGGATTTTAGGGATACACAATTGTTGAGCTTGTCAACTTTGAGTCTTTCCCTTGCCCATGGCCGAGAATAAATAAATAGATTGCTGTCATTTTCTGGTATATGCTGGAAAGCTTCTTGGACCTGTCATTACAGTTTTTTTTTTCCTTTCCAAACTACTGGTTAGAATTATCTCCTTAGGTTCTGCTTGGCAATTGTAGGGGTAGTGGTTGAGGTGTTTTTAGTACCAGTTATGAGGGATCCGGTTTTTGGTGGTTTTTAAGTAGCGGCTTTTAAACCGGTCCAATCAATGCATGGTAATCCACTAACGAGCGGTTCTGAAATTTTTTTACACGAATAAAATTAAATATGAAGGGTATTAGTAGTTAATAATTATATATTTTTGGTGATGATATAAATGGAATAAAATAATAAAACCTCTCAAAACCCCCACCGATTTGGGGTGTTTATAAAGCCGTCCAAAATTACATTACACCGGTTTTAGGAGGTTTTTGAGCCGACCAAAACCAGTGCCTCAAAAAAATTAATAAGCAGAGGTTTTCATAAACGGTCGGTTCAAAAACACCCCAGAATCGGTGAAAACACCGTTACCAAGCAGACCCTTGGGCATCTCCTTACAATTTTATCTTCCTTTACAGACAGGACTGCAAAAATTTATTATAAGCAGGTGTCAAATTGAGACTGATCCTCTATGAGCTGGTGTCAAGTTTTTGGTATTAAGTCCATAAAATCTTAGATTTTAGACCAATATTGATTGATTATTAGAGTATAATGATTATTCAGTACATTTCTAGGTGCTCTCTTTATCTCTGTTGCATGTTGCCATCCACTTGAAGCATGTATTGATTGCAGGAGAGGGGCTTGGCAGTGGAAAGAGCGGGCGTGCAGATCCAGTGATGGCAGGAAATGTGAAACGGGACAATCTTGGTGTTGGTGCTGCACAACCTGGTGAAGTCACCCCAGATGACGATATCTATGAACAGTACAAGAAGCGGATGATGCTTGGTTACCGTTATAGACCAAACCCTCTAGTATGCTTCTTTTCCTCGTTCATGGTTCTATTCTGGCAACTCCCACTCCATTGGACCACCCACTCCTGCTAAATACACCTTTTCTATCATATTGCTGGCAAGAACCAATTGTAAAAGTTTTAGATTATTTGAAGTTCTATTACAAATTTGTTAAATGTAGGTGGGAATGGATTAATTTGACCAGTACAAATATACTCCTTTTTTTAGGACTTTATGCCTTTAAATTTAAGAATCAACATAATTTTCATGTTTACTGAGCAGTTTGCTTGATCAATGCAGGGCAATCCCCGAAAATCATACTACTAATGTGGCGATGACGTTTTCCAACATGTAAGACACTCGTGATATATACTTTTTCAGAGTGTTGCTGCTAGCTTAGTAAGGCTAGTTGCTATTTTGGTCTATATGTCATACTAATATTTATTTGTTACAAAAAATTTACTCAAGTACATGCTTGAACTAAGCGCATCATTATTATTCCTAGCAAGCAGAGTTCTTAATTGTTATATAGTTGTTGTATTCTGGAATCTGGGTTGGTGGATTGGGATTTGCCACATTCTTTCGAAGAATTGCGAATTTTTTTAAAATATGTAATTATCTGAATCAAGATGACTGCTCACTGTTACTTATGTTTCACTAGCATTCAAGGCGTTGTAACTAGAAAGACTTTTTTTTTTTTTTAGTTATCAAGTAATTATGTTTTTTTCAGGAGACACTCTTTTCCTACTCTATATTTCTTATGTACTTTTACTCTTTCCCATTCAATTCATCGATTGGAAGGCAAGTTTTGCTCGAGTATAATTTGAGTCCGATTTTTGAGGTATAAAGAATTGGGAGTCTAATTTGTAAATTTGTATTATAATCAGGCCTGGCATCCAAGTTTGTTTGTCCTGCAATTAAAACTAGTGACAATGAATGATGTATAAATTTAGACGATTTTTTGTGAACTAAACACAGTTGCAGATACTGCTGCATTCTTCTAGGAGAACCAAGGGCCCAACTTGCTTAATCAAGAACAAGGTTAATCAAAAGATGAATATGTACTATAGTCTTCTTTACATAGTTTTGTTTTAATTGCCTTCTCTACTCGTACTAACCTATGAGAAAATGTTTCTATCTATATTTATTGCGTTTGGATCAAAATGAAGTATTTAAAGATGCGGGTCATAAAAACATGTTTGTGGTCATCCTTTTATCGAAACATAAGTTACATAACACTCGAAATGCTTCACTCAAAAGCTAGGTCGTTAATAGCTGCTTCAATATATCCGCACCCTCGCCGCTCACAGTACTATCGCATGTTTTATAGATATTGCAATCGTGTGAAGTGGATCAAATGGGATCCTATATTGGTATGGTATAAATGGCAACAAGAGAAAATAGGTGCACGAGAAAAAAAAATGGTGGCTGAAGGTTTGAATCCACAATGTAAGCTTACTGATGTCTGCTGTAAGTAACAACGCACGTCTTAAGCAATAATGCTAAGTTTACCACCAATCTTTCACAATTTTTCTACAATCCACTCTGGCCACGTCGGCCACGTTGTAAGCTTAGCACCACGCCCATCTTAAGACTTCCTGGATTGTGGCACTGGGCTTGTCCTTGTCCTGAGGTCCGATATGTAGGAACAACGAACAAGAGTAACTACCCCCACTTTGTTAGTTGGTAGGTACATTATCATGGGATTCATCATCTTAAAATAAGTATGTAGTGGAGGCCTAAGAAAATATAGCACGACTTCGCCACTCTGGGAAAGTTTTCAATCCTTGATGAATGATTGACTGAAGTGATGATTTAAGCTTAGATCACTTTTAAAAAAATCAATAAAATTCATAACCATTAGTTTAAGGAGCTTTGTGTAGTTCGAATGGAGAATCCAACTTTTGTCTCCAAGCATGCACTACGCAAACCTGGCCAAATTGATAGCCAAGACTTTCTTTTTAGTCCCACTTTACGCCTACCATGCATCATATGACTTATTTATATATATGACATTGTGAACGCTACTATAACGTCTACCACTTTACGACATGGTAGGAGCGTGAAAATGAATTTTTATATTAGTACTAATATACATATTATATATGTGACATAATAGTTGCGTCTACCACTTTACGCCTACCTTGCATCATATGACTTACATATATTATACATATGTATGATCAATGCAAGGTTTAGGTAGACGCTACTATCATGTCTTTGAAAAGTTTCACCACATTCACGTAGTGGACAAATTTCCAGATTTGTGTTTATTGCATTTCCGAAATGTAATTTTTTTTAAAAAAGTTTTTTGTTTGTGTCAACTTGTCAATTACTTGCTGTTAAGATATGACTAGATTCAAGTCTATATTTACGCATCTCATATACGGATACGAATACAGATTCTTTCTCCTATACGGATACAGATTCCTTCTCATATACGAATATGAATTTCTTTTCATATACGAATATGGATCTGTTCTCTATTCACAGTTGTATTACTTTTTATATCATCCATTAATAAAATCAAAATTATTGTTTTTATATCATTCATTAATAAAATTTTATTGTTGATTTGTTTCATGGTATCAGAGCTTATGACCTTTTTTTTAATAATTCTAGGTTCTGATATCATAAAACAAATCAACAATATTGATTTTATTAATGGATGATATAAAAGTCATACAACTATATATATATATATATATATATATATATATATATATATATATATATATATATATATAGAACGGATCTATATGAGATACAAAGATAGACTTGAACCCAATCCCAAATCTAATCATATCTTAACGATTGCAATTTGCAAAGGCTACTTTGCCTGGACCATTACGTTTTGTTTCTTCCATTTTGACACGAAATGTAACGAGCTAGCTACCTCCAATCAATGAATTACATTTTATTTCTTCCATTTTGAGATGAAGTGTAACGAGGTAGCCACCCTTTTGTGATGAGATCCAATCGATGATAACTTCAGAATGTGCATTTTGTGATCATGAATTAGTCTACAAATAGTCACTTTTAGCGAACACAGAATAATGACTTACAACAAGAAACGGTGGAGCACCCGACACAGTGACGTAGATTCGAGCTCCCTTGGAGGCATGCCTCCAAGTACCATTAAGAAGTGGACACCCTCCAAAAAAAAAATGACTTACAACAAGAAACGAATTAATTAAGCCAGTTCAATTGGTACGATGGACTTCCTTAAATCACATGAAACTTACTGAAAAATGTTATTCGCGTCCTTGAGTTGTCTTGATGGTTGCTAGAGTCCACGGACAATCGGAGTACCCAAGATGAGAAAATTTTCAAAGACTTGTACTATTTAAATTGTTACATTGTCGGAATTGGCCTTTATATAGACTTACAATCGTACAGAAAAGTAACCCTAATTTGAGAAATCAAAATGAAACTTTGATATTAAAAGCAAATATATGTCATAATTTATCCTAGATTAGAACTAACATGTTAAATTGCAAAATAAATCGTAAAAATCACACAAAATAAAATACAAATTTTTTGACTTTTTCAAAATTGTCCAATTTCCGCATATTTAAATCCCTACATTCCATAATTCAACACGGACTTGAATACGAAAGTCCGAGGCTTTTGAAGTTAGTTTTCCGAATTGGGACCATAGGCGCAAAAGACCCTTTGAACTGGTCAGATAAATTGTTCTACTACGGTATCTGCATAGTCAAGGGCAAAACGACCTTAATGACTACGGTAGGCTCCAACCCATCTAATTTTTTTTTTCTTCTTCATACGAGTCGGTTCATATCTCAGCCCATCCAGCCTAATCCAGTCCATTCCATTTCGAATTTCTGGTTCCGTCTTTGTGCATAGCGTAATCTAAATCGAAATTATATGGTTCCAACCCTTGTTAGCAATTCGACAAACGGAAAAAATTCGGAACGACAAAAGGACGAGTATAAATCGGCACAATATAAGTAAAATACGGTCAAAAATTCGGTTAAAAATTCGTCTAACGAAAAACATTCGGATCAGATTTAATTCGTGTTTAGTACGTTTCATATGAACCAATTCGGCACTAAAATTCGGCATATATATAGGGCCCACCCACCTCTACTTCTTCATAAACAAGGGTTCAGTGTGAGAATAAGAAGAGGTTGGATGATGGAAAACCGAAAGATTTTTCTTTAATTGTTGCAAGCAACATGTACAAAGACTCTTGGGTTTTTTTTTTGTTTACTGTGAGACATTTTCTTCTTTTCTTTTGATAATTTTTGAGAATTGTGCCAGTCTTAATATCTAATAGCAGCAAGAGTCAAGAAAGTCAAGACTGTTGGATTTCTTGGTCACTTTTTTTTGACCAATTTTTTAAAAAATTCGTACGGTACGCGTTTAAAACGTCACAGGCTTAAAATTCGCGTACAAATTCAAAATTTTCAAAAGTACGTAAGTATTATACGTTTATGTAAGATACGAAAAATTTTGCGTATAATACGCGATTTATTCGGGTGATTGCTAACAAGGGTTCCAACTCATCCATGCGTCAATTTGCAATACTAGACTGTGTTACGAATGACTGTCACATGTCCACAATTTGGTGTCATACGCACGGAATAAATTGTTAACAACCGTCTGTAGAGTTTGTGGACTCCGCTTACGATGTATTAAATATAGATTTATTTATTTATTTTTTTGGACCAGAAAGTTCGAGAAACGGAGCCCCATGAAGCTAGACAGGTCCCCTCTTGTAGGGAACCCTAACAGCATAAGCACAGGCAAAAATGATGGGGACAGCCACTTATATAGTGACAGATCTTAATATATACTGCTAACTGTGCTCATTATGCTTAGGTTCTTCAAGAACAACAAGCAAAAGTGTCAGGGATCCGATACTGTACTATCTTTCCATTTGTGCACACCAATCCTGAGGCTGTCGCGGAAACAACAAGCGTATCGTATCGGAAAAAAATTCGAAATTTCGTCCAACTTGTCCGACACGAGATTCGTGCATAGCTAAATCGATCGTAGCAGTGCGACATGTTCCATAATTGACATCTCAACCTCGTTGATCAGGACATTTGTAGGAAATGCGAACATTTCGGGAATAATGTCTGAAAAATAATTAGTGTTCAAGTCAAACCCAATCATCTTTTTTTTTCTTTTCTTTTCTTTTCTTTTTCTAGCCGAACTCAATTCTTTAATATGTATATGTGCAAACGTGTAGTGACAGTGTACACAAAGTTCTTTAATCATGATTAGAAAGTTTAGTGTCTATTTAATTCGACATCAATATTAATTTAACCCTAGGATATTGTTATTTTTATATCTGAATTGTAATTGCCAAATAGGCTTTTATAATATTTTCGAACTTAAGGTAGATTACCAAAACTATTCTTAATTTATTACTGTTTTTAAATTTTCAATTTATAGCTTCTCTTATAAATTTTAAAAATCGGTAGATATTTTTAAAATTTTTATTTTTTTTTGATAACTGCACTTTACTATTATATTTAGCAATTTGACAACTTCTAGTGCAAGCATATTAGGCTATAGGTGGATGATGCGAGTGATCCTAGCTTAAGTTGCAGAAATATTGATTGTTTTAGTGCAAAATAATTATTAACTTGAGGGATCGTTTGGTTTGAGAAATATTTTTTTTTGTTTTGTTTTGTTTTTTTTTAAATTATAATCCCGTCAATTTTACTTTTCTGCATTTGAAAATGTCAGAAATAATGTTAGAATACATCTTTGAGTATAGATAGTTTTAGTCCTAAATTTTTGTAGTTACTGCAAAAAATTGGGAGAAAAAGACAATCCTTGGGATGGGTGGAAGATTTTTTTCCCCTCATATTTTGTTTTTCTTTGTAAAATTAGGAGAAAAAGTAATTCATTTCTTGGGTTTGAATGCTAAAGAAAAGCTTGTCCATCGACAATTGCTAAACTGATGCATCTTGGCCTCAAAGTGCATGTTTAATTAGTAAGTTAGTAGAAATAAATAGGTCATTGCTAAAAGTATTACACAAAGTGTTAGGGGCTACCATTTTTGTAGTCCTGCGCGCATAGTCAAGTTGTAAAAAAAATTGACAGTCCTTGTCGCATTTATGACAGTCAAAATTTTTGCAGACTTAGATCGGCAAAATATCAAATTTTTAGCAGTAATGGATTTGCGCAGACTGCCAAAAGTTTGACGGTCCTCGTACATGACTACCAAAATTTGGCAGCCCAAGATTGCATAAATGATGATAGCTACTAATACTTTGTGTAATGCTCTTAGCATTGACTAATAATATTAGGTAAATTGGGTCCATCACTCGGATGGACCAAAACAGTCATAAAAAAACATGTAAACTAGATTAATACCACGCAGCAAATTAAGTTTTTGAAAGTGTAATTCATATTTGCTGTAGTTAATATTAACGGGGGCCAATTTTATATTTGGGAGTTTCAAGTCAGTCAAATATGGGGAGCAGACCTACTATCCTTATTATTCTGCATCAATTCTGTTTCTCAACATATATGTGACACATGTACTCAATTTCTATATTTAATTATGGATACAAAAGTAAGAGTTGTCACAACAAACCTAATAATAGCTCGAGCATGAGATTTGACAGTAAATTACATATTTCTTTCACTCGCGAAGGCTACTCTAATAATTTTATTAAATCTTTGTTCCAATTTATATTGATGGCGATAATGTAATATTAGTAGACGCTCTAAACACTTTGGCTGTAAATATTTTTACTCTTATTACTTCAATAAAAAATTGACTCCGACTTATAATTTCTTTTACTATTGTACCTAATTTTGACTTTGAAGAAAATGAGGCACTGATGCTTAGATTGGACACCGTCTAATCCCAAATAAGTAAATTTAGATTTTTCTATTCATTAAAAAGAAAAAAGAAAGAAAAAGTACCCCACTAGTAACGTGCACGTGTATTGCATATACGTAAACAATTTGTTGAAAAATAAGTTAAAATATATATTTATTATAAATACTAGAATTGAACTCAGTCAACGAAAAAAAATACCTCCTATCTTAACCAATTAAGTTAGAATTATTTAATTATAAATAAATAATATTAGATAATTAAACATTTAGTTAATTTATAAAATTAATTAATTCAGGATTTACAAACGGTTTACACGGTTCAATTTTAAACCGTTTCCAAGCCAACTTATTATATTAGTGGAGATGACACTTGACGACTGTACCAATGCACTTGAGGGATGTCTTAAAGATTTGGTTTCAACGGATGAATTATATCGAAAGTTAAATTTGTATTTCTAACTTAGGCTACCATGAATTTCTAGTATGGGTTTATTTTTGGATCTATACAATTGGCTTTTCTTTTCCTACTTACATTTTCTTAAAGGGTTAATTAGTTGTACCCCCCTATGATTTGTACGTATTTTGGTAACTGTTCCTATTATTTTAAAAATGAAGAACACCTCCCTGATTTATAAAGTTAATTAGTTGTACCTCTGGTGCATAGAAAAAATGAGTGAAAAATTAAGCAGCCAGGGGGGTGTTCTTTATTTTTGAAACAACGAAATAGTTACCAAAATACGTACAAACCATAGGGGGTACAACTAATTAACCCTTTCCTAAAAGAGTTGAACTAGCCCAGTCTTCTATATTAGAAATATTCTAATACTCGTTTTTGTTTATATGTAAGATATAAAGTTTGTTAGTTAACTTAATGAAATATTTTATTTATTTATTTAACTTTAGAGATAAAGATTAAATCATTAATAACACTACATGTGTACAGAGTATACTCTACCTAGGACAACCAGGACGACAATTCAGAACCCAAAATCTAAGGGACGCCAATTTTTTTTTTAAATGAACATATTTATATATTTAATAAAAAAGGGGAAAAAAAGGTTAAAGCAATGCACAACTAAGGGGTATGTCATTTTGAGTTTGTTTTGGATCAAAATTTCATCTCTAGTTTTATTTTGTAGGCGCCTCTTAGCATTTGGTCTCGTTTTGGAACAACGTCTAAGCATGTGAAGATGAAGATGAAGTATATATGCACTTGAATTTTTCCTCGTCATATTTCACTTGAAGATGAAGATTAAGTATTGGCTGTGTTTGATTGCGCTTTTTTTTTCATGGAAAATATTTTTATCACAAATTTTTCAACAATTGTAGTGTTTGATAGCTTATATTTTTCATGTAATTACTTTCCAAAAATATCATTTTTCATATTTTCTTCTAAAATGGTGGAAAATAAAACTTGTCCAACCCATAGGAAAATATCATTTTCCATAGAAAATAACTATTTCCGTGGAAAATAATGGCAATCAAACACCCTAATTAAGTTTTCCATTGAATTGTTTTTATAATTTCATGAATTTTTTTCCTAGGAAAATAATTCTATGAAATTAACTTCTTTTCCACATATTTTTCATCTTGCAATCAAATACACCTAAGTGAATTTTTTCGGTTTTGGTAAGTCATGTAAATTTTTACCTTTGTAGGTGAAGTATATAAATATTTGGATTCTTTCGTAATGTAGTTTTTGGCATATAATTCTTATTGTCAAAATAAAAATATATTTTTAGTCTAAATTTTTTTTGTCCATGACCTCAAAGATATAAGTGCTAGTCTTGCCATTCCTTAACTCCTAACACAACGAATTATTTGATGGCTTTCATATCCTCCTTCATATTATATAATATGGGTTGTAGAGAGCAAAATGATATATTAGAGTTAGAAAATCGAATCTTTATTAATCACTCCGACTACAGGAACTCAAACATGAACTTATAATTGTTGGAGTCTAGTTTGAATTTGGTAACAACATATTTGTGGAATTCAAATCTTATTAAATATTTGATTTGATTAGATTAGATTTGGATGTCCAAAATTGATGTTGTGCTATTTTAGATATAATAGGATTATTATTTTAGAAAATATTATTATGATCTAAAATAAGATAATTGATGGACTATTTTACGTGTAATAGAATTCTTATTTGAGGGCTTCCTAATTAAGAAAATTATATTATAACCTGAAATAGGATTTTTTTTTTTCATCATATATATATATATATAGGGTGATGGTGGAGGCACAAAGTATAAGCACAAAAGTGTAGATTCAAGGTGTTTGTCCACAAAAAAATCTAAGAGAAAGTTCTTACTTTGCTCTTAGGACGGGTTGGTAAGTGATCTCAATTGTAATCTTCTGTTTTTCTTCTTAAGAGTGGTGAGGGGGTTGAACCTATTAGAAAAAATGGTTCAACGTGAGTTCTGTCAATCTCGAAATTTTATTTGAGTTATTAAAAGTTAGAATATGTCTAGATGACGTATGTTACCGTCATATACTTGTCTTCATCTTGTACTTGGTCCGTTAGACGGGGGTTGATTTTGGTCAGGTGGATTGACAAACGCTTCCGCACGCGCCCAACAATTGGTATCAGAGCGAAGGTTCGATTCGTTCTGGTCTGCTACCCAACATACCCATGTGGTTAATACACTCTCATCAGACTGGAGGGGAAGAACCTCCAAAGTGTTCATCTGCTCCGTAGACATGGTTGCCTCTCCTATGTGGAGTGGCGTGAAACCAAGTTGTAGCGTAAAACTCAGTACATGTCGCATATCCTTGAGGACGAGTTTCTCACCAAACTCTGTCGTCAAGTGCACATCATCGATGTCTACAACTGTAGTCATCTCCTTGTTGTTCATCTTCACACGTCCAAACCTACCGTCGCGATATGACGTGAAAATTCTCCTATGTAGAGTGGCATGATACGATGTCCCTGTGTCCATGACACAGTCGTCATCATGACAAATGCCACAAGGTTCCTCTGCGTCGGTCGCTGCGATAATGATATCTCCTATTGCTGTGAGATCCTCCTGATCATCCTTGCCTTTGGCCTTCTCAGCTTTGAGCTTCATGCAGTTCATCTTGATATGACCCCTTTCGTCACAATAATAGTAGTTCTCCTTGCGGTCCACAATCGCAAGATCCCGAGAACTCCCCTTTGTCCTCGCCTGTGACTTGGGTCTTTCTTTCCAGTATGAAGTCACCAGAGCGGACTCCTTCGACGATTCCACTTGCTTGCGCTAGACCTACTCATTCAACAAGCTACTTTTGACTGCCTCCATCGTGACAACTCTATCAGGCGCAGAGTTGCTCACCGACACCACCAACGTCTCCCAGCTTTTCGTCAGAGAACTCAAGAACAGTAGGGCCTGAACCTCATCATCAATCAGCATCTTCATCGCAGATAGCTGATTGATGTACCCTGAACCTCGTTCAGATGTTGTGTCACTGAGGCACCCCTGTACTTCGAGTTGATGAGTTGGCGAATAAGAAATGCTTTGTTCCCAGCCGTCTTCCTTTCGTACAGCGAATGCAGTTATCACATAATGCTTTTACCGAACATTCCATGGACACGTGGTGAAACACTGAATCTTCCATCCATTGGCGGATGAATCCAACGGCCTTCCGATCCAGTCGTTTCTAATCTTCAGTAGCTTTATCCGTTGGCTTTGCGCTGTCGTCCTCCAACGGACCATGCAAGTCCTTGCACCAGAGTAGATCCTCCATCATTGGCTTCCAAATCGTCCAATTTTTTCCTGTGAGGGTGATCATACGAGTGTTCATCTGATCTATAGACATGGTTGACAGAACCTTCAAAGCTCTGATACCAATATGGTCATGATATGTGGAGATACTTGACTTTTTTGTTTAGATCCTTGAAAAAAATCAAGGACATAAATGCACGTAATCCAACATATTCGAGTCTTTAAAATTAGAAACTCATGAGCTCCTCCGTGATTTCGTTTATTAATCCACAATTTTATAGATTATTAAGGGATTACCGATGCTAATAGTTGGCAATCACGTTGGCTCAAACATTGATGCCACTTAATATCCCTCCCTCTAATTAAAGCAAAATCTAAACCTTAAAGTACGATGCGGTCCTTGCCTCTTCTGGTAACTCCATATTTATATTGGGAGATGATTTTTGGATATAATCTATCCGGATAGAAACAATTAATGGACAAATTAACACTGTTTAATTACTTAGTTACCCTTGGCTCCAAATTTTTCTCCAAAATCTGAGTTATTAATTGACACAAATAGAATTAAATGGATAAAAAAATTTATTCGGCTAAACACTTTGGTTATTGGATTAAATCAAGTTTTGATTTCCCAAATGCAATTTTCTAAGGCACAATTTCCTATGGTTTGTTATTAATTTCCTATATTGACATCAATACATGGAGTTTATTTCCATACAAAGTAAATAGAGAGATGATTATTGTTGTCAACCACAAACTGAAGCAAATTGGAACAAAAATTTAAAGCATCAATAGTTGGCGTTTATGATGTTGTGACATTGTTTAATCGTAAAATATTTTCCTTTACACTATTATCGGCTTCTTTTTTAATTTTATTTTATGCTTCAACCAACTGTCAACTATTCTGAAGTTACGAAATGTACTATTCTGAAGTTACGAAAAGTCAATACTGGAACAAAAATATTTATTTAAGTGATGAACGTATTTATATTAATTAAAAATAACAAATTATATATAAAAAAACTAATTATTATTTAATTATTAATTGATTATTTATTTAATTATTAATTAGTATTAATAAATATGGGTTTTTTGAGCAAATACCCTGTCAATAACTTGTATTTGAGTGGTAACCCCACTTTTTTTATAATTTAGGAAATAATCCTGTTTTGGACGGAATGATAACATCTGTTAAAGTTAATACATATATTAACAAATATTTTGTTAACAGAATGTTAACATCCGTCCAAAATAGGGTTATTTCCTAAATTATAAATAAAGTGGGGTTACCATTCAAATACAAGTTATGACAGGGTTATTTGCTCAAAAAACCCATAAATATTTAATAGCACAATAAATTTTTTTTTTTCAAAAAGTTTAACTTTCATTCTTCCAAATCCCAAATCCAACCAAACATAGAATTCCATGGATTTGGCTCCATATCTATAAATCCTAAATTCCATCTCCAAATCATAAAATCCTAAATAGATTATAATTAAATATTTATTTATAATTATTAGTTAAAATTATAGTCACGATTAATAAATTATTATAATTATGATTAATAAAGGTATAATTTATTAATTAAGATTACCGTAAAATAATAAAATAAAACTACAAATTAATAAATTATTAATCAAGGCTATAATTATGATTGATAAATAATCATTATTAATAAAATTGTGATGAAATATTAATTAATAAAATTAATAGTTAATTATTTAAGTGATGAACGTATTTATAATTATTAGAATAAAAATTATATAAAAGAATAACTAATTACTTAATTTCTAATTAGTTTTTCAATTAATTATTAACTAGTATTAATAAATATTTAATAGCATAATAAAATTATTTTTCAAAAACTTTAACTTTTATTCTTCAAAATAAACCAAAATTTGGATCTGGTATCCACTTTACATATCCAAATCCAACTCCAAACACATATAGAATTCCATGAATTTGGGCTCCAAATCCATAAAATCTTGAATTCCTTCTCCAAATCATAAATCCAAAATTAAGATTATAATTAAATGTTTATTTATAGATGATTAATTACAATCATTAATTAAAATTATAGTTACGATTGATAAATTATTATAATTACGATTAATAAAGGTATAATTTTTAATTAAGATTACCGTAAATATAAAAATTAAGTTACAAATTATAAATTATTAATCAAGGCTATAATTATGATTGATAAATTAATCAATTATTATTAAGATTGTGAGGAAATATTAATTAATAAAATTAGTAATTAATTATTTAAGTAATGAATGTATTTATATTAATTAAGAATAAAATTATATAAAGAATAACTAATTATTACTTAATTTTTAATTACTTTTTTAATTAATTATTAACTAGTATTAATTAAGTATTTAATAGCACAATTAAATTATTTTTCAAAAGTTTACTTTCATTCTTCCAAATATAAAATTTGGATTTGGTGTTTCATATCCAAATCCAACTCCAACCAAACATAGAATTTCATGAACTTGGCTCCTAATCTAATATATATTATATATATATATATATATATATATATATATATATATATATATATATATATATAGAGCGGATCAAAAGCCCCCTTAGAAAATCCCCTAAAAAAAACCCTCACTCTAATTCGTAATATTAATGTTAATATTAATGTTAATACTAATGTTAATGTTAATATTAATGTTAATATTAAGTTAATGTTAAATTAATGTTAATGTTAATGTTAATATTAATTTAATGTTAATGTTAATATTAATTTTAATGTTAAGTTTATGTTAATTTTAGTATTTAATGTT